>CABHPR010135943.1:0-31399 GCA_902168415.1 Peromyscus melanophrys | reverse complement strand
CAATTGTTGGGGCCAGTTTTCACTCCCCAGGATGCAAGTATCTCTGGTTCCCTCCTGATGCCCCAGTGCAGTGCATGAGAAGGTAGAGGTAGCTAACACAGGGCTGGCTGGTTAAGGAGCAGGAGGGAGAGGATTCTAAAGGCCTCAAGCCTCCCCAGCCACAGGGCTGGCTTGCTCTGCTGGCCTTCCATCTGAGTGAATGCCTCTATCATACGCCAGGCGGTTTCCCATACCCCTTCGAGGGAAGATCCCTGCTCATATACATCCACCTTTGCACCCCCATTTTCACGTTGAGTATTCTGCACACAGCAGCTCTACACAGATTCCTCAGATATGTGGAGTACTTCAGAACAATATAATTTTATAACAGAAGGAATGCTCACAATTGTTACAGAGAAGAGTGCACAGGGGGCAGGCTGGGTTGCAATGGCCCCTTATTATGATGTAGAATCATGGTATGTCCACATAGGATTTTTCTCGAAGCCCCTCAAAGGTTGAGATTAGGATGGCCCATCCTCAGTGTCTTCCTCAGGCCCCATTACAGGCGAATTCCAATAATTCATAATGAATGAAATCTGCTCTGGGGGCGCCTGGCAGTCTAAAAGCTGGCAAGCAAGTCATTTCATGTGTTTCCTCTCTGGTCAACGCTGTATACATTGTAACCCACTGATGAAAGGCTGGGAGGGTGATGTGCTCATGTGGCCACTGAGAAGGACTGGGATGAACTGGCTGAGCAGCAGCAGGTAGTAGGTGTTAGGAACTGAGGAATGGGATGCTGCTGGGAGCTTGGATGCCCAAGCAGAGCCCAGCCCTGTGTTCATCTGGTCTGATCATCTTCTTCTGCCTATTATGTTCACACAGGAGATCCTCCGGTTACCCTGCCCAGGGCAAGCAGGAATCTAGTGGAGGTCAGGATGTGACGGCAATGTGAAGGCCTGTGGAGGGTGCAGGGATCTGACCATAGCCCTGGCCACAAGAAGGGGTACTCATCGGCTCACCTGCTAGGGGGAAGTGACTGCCTATCTGATGGTGGGGTGAGTCACCTTCGTGGTCACAGATGGCTTTCCACTGCTTAGTAAGGAAAAGGGGAAAAACCAAAGGATGTGTGGGGTCAGGCTTCAACACATGGGGGTGGTGCCTCAGGGTTTCCATACAGCATCACTGGGCATTAGGCTAGACCCAGGGTCTAGTTATAGGCCCAAAGGACCAAGATCACCCTTAGGACATCAAATCTTTGGAGGCTTAAAACACTTATTTCCCTGTTGAGTTTCTCGCTTACCAGGTAGTAAATATGGCCTTTGGGGGTGAATGCTAGACCTCAGTGTCTAGGGGCTGCAGCAGCTCATGACTTCCCCAGCTGCCTGGGGAAACCCTTGTTGGTTTTGGGCATAGCTTTTGGTCACCCAGTGCTCTGGGTCTTTGTCCTCCAGGCTAGGTGCACACAGGTAGCTCTTGTGGCAGACTGAGGGCCTTCTACATCCTTTCCACTCATGTCAGGTACACTAGAGGGGTCAGGGAGCAAACAGAGGAGGAGGGGGGGCCACAGGGCTCACTCCACTCCACTCCACTCCACTCCACTCCACTCCACTCCACAGCAGCTCCGGGTCCTGCGGTGCCCTCCTGGCAAGTGCTCGCAGCTCTCTGTGGCCCTAGGTGTCAGTTACAGACAAGGCAGAGGAAAGACAGAAAGGGCTTGTGTACAATGTAGGCAAATGACATCCATTCATGGTGTGAAGTGGGCTTATTCAAATACTGGGCTGTGAAATCCATTCAGTGGGTCCTAACCCATATTAAAATAAGTAAAATCAGAGAGGGTCACATGGGGCCAGGGGAAATACTATTTTGTGAAACTTCTGAATATATACACTGAATTAGGATGCAAAATGAATATCTTGCTGTGGATTGTGGTTAAAACAAATCTAGAAGCCACGAGTATAAGGGAAGGAAAGAGGCTGCTATATGCTAGACACCATGATGCGTGTATTCATCTCTGTTGTTTTCCATTGATTCCTAATGACCCCACTATCAGGCTGGTGTCTTTATTTTGACCAGTGAGAAGCCAATGATCCAGAGATGCCCAGTGGCTTTTATAGGGTCACACACTAACAGGAGGTTATACTATTGGGAATCCCAGGCTGTTCACTCCAAAGGATACACTCTTTCCTTCCCACCCTGACATAATTTCCAGTAGAGTGAACACTATCCATTGAGGTGAGAAGTGGGCTCCATCCCTGGCTCTACCAAACAAATGATTGTTTCACTGCCTTATCTACAGGGGAGTAAGAGACAAAAATCGCTTGATTTGGCTCTCCCCACACCAAATATCATTTTAGCTGAATGTTCTTCTCATCCACTAAAACTTGTATTAGACTAGCCAACTACCCAGTAATGAATTTCAAGAACTACTCATGGCCAATTCTCATGGCCATTTCTCCTGCATTTCTCCTGTAGATGCTCAAATGGACCTCTAGAGGTACTGACTGGTACCCCTGCCCTGGGTAATCTCTCAGTAGAATATTGACTGTGATAACAAGGCACAAAAGAGATGAACCTGATCATCTTGCTTGCCCATTTGGTTCTTTGAAGTTTAGTGCACCTTAATGAAACCCGAGGCTTGCTTGGAAGGAAGGAAAGGGACTCCAGGAAAGGTGTATGTAGTTCACCCAGGTGACATTGGAGGCGCCACAAATGTTCCCTAAATAATGAGTCCCAGGAAAACAAAGGGTACCCAGAAGCTTTCTTTACCATGGATGTCATCTGGAAGCTTAAAACTCTCTAGAGTTGTTGGCGAGAGCTATAAAAGGGGATGCCTTTGATCCAAATGCAATGTATGTAGGGACCCAGCCTGGGGATACTGGAGACATTCCAGCTGTTTACTTGCTGTGTGACCTTGGATAAGCCACCTTACCTCTCTGGGCCCCAGAAGTCTCATGTGTAAAACGAAGGGATGGTTTCTAAGGCAACTGCTAGGTCAAGTATATTATTATCTGTCATTGTTTGTTATTACTATTGCTTTAGTGTCAACCCACCCACGTTCCTCATAGGTAGTTTCTCAAGTGGGAAGCAGTAATTTAATAAATGACTTCTCCTTGTGCTTTGCTGGAGGGGTTCCTTCCAAGTCTTAATAAGCATTATCAGAGGCACTGCATATGTCTGAGGTGGCGGCTTCTTCTTCTTTCTCCTCCTCCTTCTTCTTCTTTTTTTTTTTTTTTTTTTTGGTATTTTGAGACAGGGTTTTTCTGTGTAGTCCTGGCTGTCCTGGAACTCACTCTGTAGACCAGGCTGGCCTCGAACTCACAGAGACCTGCCTGGCTCTGCCTGCCGAGTGCTGGGATTAAAGGCGTGCGCCACCACCGCTGCCTGGCTGTCTGAGGCTTCTATATAGCTCCTCTGTATCTCCAGATTTGACCTAGGATCCTAAGAATGATGGACAATTTCCTTCCATCCTTCAAATGAATAGACAACTGGATATTCACACACTCAGTGAGCTCATGGCCTAGAGCTGGCTGGTTCCTGCAGGGGTAAAGAAATGCATGTGCACAGGGCCCTTGGCCCTCAGGGAACACATAGACATTTGACTCCCAGGTCGGGAAGCTGTATGTTAGCCCTGGAAGGAAGCTCGGTGCTCTGCTTTTACTCATGGTCCAAGTCTTCCTTGGCTCACTCATTTATTGCCAGTGAGAAAACTTTCCTTTCTGCTCAGAGCTGTGCCAGGGCATTATGTAGCAGGCCAGACGTCTAGCATCTTTAATAACAATAATAACAATAATAATAATAATTTGCATTTATACAAGGCCTTTCATCGGGGATCTTAAAGTGTAGCACAAATAATAATTAATTTTCATTCGCAAGTCTGGGAGCCAGCTAGGTAGAAGCCCCTTTATTTCACAGGCACAGGATACTTTCCTGTACCCTGAAGCATGTTGGGAGGCCTTTTTGCCTCTTGGAAATCCAATCCCTTCTCTCTGGAGGCCTGAGTTAGCATCAGGCTCTGCAATGGCGTTTCCTGTGTTGACCATCCCCCAGCTATCCTGCCTTGGCTAACTGCTGAACACCAATTTGGTGCTGGAGAAACACAGCGCTGGGAGAGATCTGAGCAGGCTGTCTGTGGCAGGGCTTGCCCTAATGGCACTGGTGAGGGGTGACACTCTTGGGTGCCTTCTGGGACAGAGAACTCAATACTTGCATAGAAGTTGTCCATTTTTGTGGTAGGCCCGAGTTTTGTGGGTCATGCACACAACGGTTGGGTGGCTGAAGGCTGGGCCACCTGAGATGGGTCCTGTCTCTGTGAGTGTTACGGGGAGTCTCCTGAGTGTTTCTGGCTTTGGTACTACGGTCTGCCAAGTTACAGATGCAGCTCTTCAGACTACTTTGCTCCATCTCTGGAGGTCAACTCTAGTGCTTTCTGGGCTTATCTTGGGGCAGGTGGATGCATCATCTCAATGACACAGAAATGTCCCGAATTCCCATTGAATGACTGACTACTGACAGAGTGGATGTTCTTTCTTCTTAAGGATCTATTATTTTTCTGCTTTAGTGCTGGAGACTAATCCGATGGCTTGACACACACTAAGCAAGAGCTCTACCACTGAGTTATACCCCTTGTCCACCTATAGGTCTATTCTTCTTTAGGCTTTTAAATTTTATTTAATTATTTTATGTGTATGGGTATTTTGCTTGCATTTGTGTCTCAGTACCACATGCATGACTGGTAGCATACAGAATATATACAGAAGACATTGGATATCCTGGAACTGGAGTTACGGACGGTTGTGAGCTGCCACGTGGGTGCTGGGAATTGAACCCGGGTCCTCTGGAAGAGCAGCCAGTGCTCTTAACTGCTGACCAGCTCTCTTGCCTTTCCCACAATTCTTCAGACAGGGTCTCATTTTGTAGTGAATTTACTATTTAAACTACACTGGCCTTGAACTCCCAGAGATCTGCCTGCCTCTGCCTCATAAGTGCTGGGATCAAAGGCGTGCGCCACCACCCTGCTATGGTTCTGTCCTTTATGCAAGAACGGTCAATTCCCATGAATTCTCGTTTCTATAGAAGACCCTGACAAACAGTAATCGCTTTAGTTTTTTTGTTCTTTATGCTTTGCTCTCTTTCTGTCCATCTGCTCCACTTCACTGGGATACAGGCTTGGTGTTGTACTTAGAAAAGGATGCATCACGGTGATCTGAGAACCAATACAAAGGCAAGAGAGGCACCCGGACCTGGTGAGAGGCAGAGGGCCATGTGGAAGCCTCTGCAAAGCTGATCTTTCAAGAAGCTAGCTCTCCTGGAGACAATACCACCCTTCTCAAGTGATTTCTGGATCCTGCTGCTCTGTTGACTGCCCGAGAGGGCACACACCCTCCCCTACCAAGAGTCCCTTGTTTGAGTGAGAGCTTTGTCACAGTGGCCTACCATGGAAGGAATTCTGAGCATGCATCCAGTGCTGTTTTCCTAAAAACTGCTCCCCAGTTAGTATGAGGCTTGGCTTGTGGGGGTACAGCCACCTTCTGTTTTGACTTTGCATGATTCCTAGAACCAGAGGATCATTCTGGCCTTGGCTTGGTCTGGGCCAGACCAAGGCTGGGAAAGGACAGAGGGACTGGAGATGCAGCTTCCTGCAACTGTGCTGCTGTGAGGGAAGAACCTGAGCGAAATCCTGATACGGACCCATCACCTGTTGTTTGGGGAAGTGCTTGGGTCTCCATGCGTTTCTCTGCTTAGGTGATAAAAGCACACTGCCAGCCACGGAAGAACTCAAGGCACCTTGGTTTTATTTTCACCCTCACTCTGTGATCTGAATCTGTGTGTGTGTGTGCGTGCGCGCATGTGTCTGAAGGCTAGCGGTCAACTTTCAGATGTCCTTCCTCAGGAGCTGTCCACTTTGTCTCTTGAGACAGGGTCTCTCACTGGTGCCCAAGAATTGTCATTAGGTTCTGATCACTGGCCAGTGAGTCCCAGGGATCCCCTGTCTCTGCCTCTCCAGTGCTGGGATTTGAAGTGCACATCACCGTGCTTGGCTTGTTATGTGGGTGCTAAGCCTCGAACTCAGATCTTCAGGCTTGCGTGGCAAGCACTTTACCAACTGAGTCTTCTCCCTCCTTGAAAGCTTCTAGGGAGATCTGGACCCACTGTCTAACTGGTGCCTGGTACCATGTAAGTTTCCAGTGTTTGCTGGTTAAGTGAATGAACTAACTTGGCACTTGGTATTTTGCAATTTATAATGTGCTTTTAAAAATAACTTCATTGTAATCAAGTAACAGAATGTAAAGAATAGATCCTGTTACTCACCCCTACAATAAATAGATCCTGTTATACTCTATTCCACAATATCCATGAACAAACGAGCTTGCAGTGAGGCCAGAACTGGCCAGTGTCAGACAGGGACCTGTATGTAAGCAAGTGCCCTGCCAACAGCACACAACTAGTCTGGGAGGGTCTTTGGTGCCTTCTGTGGCCAATGAAGCTCAGACACGGGACAGGAATAACATTGTCTGTGGTGTACCACGTTCTACATGATAGGACCCTTGGAGTGCTGCTCAACCCTGTGTCTGGCTTCCACAGTCTCCTTCAGCAATATCAGGAGTCTGGTGGCCGGAAGCAGTGCATTTACAACCTCAGGCCCTGGGCACAGTCACAGGCCACATGCTACCATACATGGCCAGTCCCATACTGACCACATTTGCCAACCTTGCTCTCTCCCCATGGGGTGGATGGTGCCGATGAGCATGTCTGCCCTTCATCTTCACAACTCTATCAAGGCCACCAAGAAGGAAGTGCTGTATCCATAGGACATGGTTGCTCCTTAGTAGGGTACTCTATACATGTTAAGGGCTCAAGACAGTGATGAATGACATTCCTTCTCTTTCTATAGTCTTTTCAAACTGAGAATAAGGACAGCACCCAGCCTCTCTTTCTTCCTCCTCCTCTAGCCTCTGAACTCTGGGAGCCCATGTCAGATGCAGGCTGAGAAGTGGAAGATGGAAATCTTTCAGACATTCGTTCACATACTTGTCCAATGATAATTCCCAGCATGAACCGAGGAGTGGAATCAGATGTGATCACAATGCAGGATCCATAGGGAGCTCATCACAGCCTTCTACAAACAGTTCTGACAGCACACTGTGTGGGGGTGGCTGGTGTCCCAGTGGAATGCCATCCCTGTGCCCACTGGGCAGCATGTAACCCAATGCCTTGGGAATGAGGTCGGCTCCCCCCACGAGGAGCCCATCTACTCTGGGCCTCTGAGCACATTTCTTGGTGCTGTTAGGTGCTGCCTTGAAATAGCACAAAGAGGAAAACCATGTGCATTCCTCAAGCTGAGCTAGTTTTAGGTCAGAAGGTGGGAAGGAAGGGTCAACATGAGGACCTGAACTAAAGAGGCTTGAACAAGAGAACCATGTCTCCGCTCCCAGCCACAGAGCACCCAACCTCCACCCCTGAACCTGAGAGCCATGTTCTTATTGCAGTCTTGCTTTGGGTGGGGGGCAGGTATGAAAGAGTGTTACCAGTGACCAGCCCTGTTTGCTGTGATCTCAAAGGCGAGGCCATGCACTGGCCAGCGAGGATCATATAATGGGACTGGAGACACACTGGGTGGGTGTCAGGAGCTGCTCCTGCATCTGGGAGTACAGCAACTGGTGCTGCCGTGGCAGAAAGTGGGGACTGATCCAAAGCCTTTGCTCAGCTGCTAAGCTGTGTGTTCACCCCGAGCCACAGCACTAGAGAAAAGGAACAGCTTGATTCCAAGATAGCAGTGAAACTGTACCAAGCCAAAGGGGGCAGAGGCAGCCTTTCCTAGTCTGCACAAAGCTTCCTTGTAGACCAAGTGGCCCTGAGAGGACCATTTAGAGTTTTGGTCATTAGAAAGCTGGTAGAGAACAGAGGCAGGAGAAGTAGATTTACCAGGAAATAAATTCTAGAAACGACAACCTTGTTTACATTGGCTTTGAGCGGGAGAAGGTGAAAAAGATTAGGTGCTTCCTAGTTCACATGTCAGAGGCCTCTTCCGACCCCTTGCTGGGCTTCTTACCAGAGCTCCTCAATCACCTCACCACCTTTGGCCATCTTCCCCATCCCACTGCTCAGACTGGGAGACAAGGCAAATCCAGACAGAGCAGGGGTGGGAGAGGGTTGGGCAGGCATCTGGGCTCTTGAAGACAGCATGTGGTTCCCTTACCCACCATGTTTACCAAGCGGATGAGTCAGTATTCAAATCAGCATTCCTCTCCATGTGGGGACAAATGGGTGTCCCACCTTGAACCAAGCCACCGAATACCGTCAGTTCCACATGGCCAAGGAAGGTCCCCCAACCTCCCTACCCTGCCTAAAACCGGTAGACACCATGGGTGCCAGAGCCACCAGACCAATGAACAAATACAGACGTGGAGCAAAATAAACTTGGTAAAAACACAGCAGAATAAGCTTCCTACTCTTTGTGCTGTTCAACAATGCAGAGCGTGTCCTGTATTGCCAACTATGGGGAGGAAGAACAGGACCCTTTTCCTAGTCAGCTATTTATTGGTCACTTTGGGGGCCAGAAGCCTTCTTAGACTTCAGATCTCCTCCAGGACATATTCTGTAAAAAGCCAGACACTAAGTATTTTCAGCTTGTTAGGTCATATACTCTGTCACAATTCAAATCTGCTCTGTACTGATCATGGCTTTAGATAAGATGCAAATGAATGGGGTAGCTGTGTTCCAATAAAACTTTATTCATAAGAACAGGTGCTGGTAGTGTGGGCCTCTGACTGTCCACTGAGCCCTTCTCTAGTCTGCACCTTCTCTGTGTAGAGGAGGCAAGGTGAGATGACTCCTTCATGGAATTACGTGGCTGTCCAAGACTGAATTTGCAAGGCTTTGTGTGGGGATCAGAGCAGGCCCAAGAGCTGCCAAAGTTGAAGAGAAAATGGCCACCTGTTTAACTGGAGATTTTAAGGACAACGTTCACCCTACCAGAAGGGACCAACAACAGAGTGGAAAACCACAGGTTAAACATCTCTGTGTGGCTACAATCTGTCTAAGCTGGGATAGCCGGCTTGCATTGATGGAAGCAGGGGCTATGGGTTTCCTAGTGTGTGCTGTTCGCAGTCATTTCTCAGGGACACTCAGACACAGTCTTAAGGCGTCTCAGGAGAAGGGCTGGGAAAAGAGGCCAAAAGGAACTGGAAAGCTGCGGCGCTTGTCTGCGAATGGTATGAGAAGAAAGCAGCAAATTCGTTTTTTCCAGTCAGCAGTGAGTCCGACACCCAACAGCGCGGAAACGGTCAGAGAGGACAGGCCCTCTTGTCCAGGCTGAGAACAGGTTGTTTTGGCTGTCAAGCATTTTCAAAACAAGTTTTCTTGGTCTCATGACAGGTTGAGGCAAGAACAAGAAACTGAAAAGAGTGGAAGATCCCATGATCACGCTCTGGGCTTCCACGTGGGCTGGCTCTGCCTGCACGGTCAAGTTTGCTTTCCAGAACATTCCGATAAAACTGGTCTTAGGGCTAATACCACCTTGTCAGTGACACCATTTAGTGGAGGGATTCCTCTAACAACGCTCTGGCAGCTGGATAATCATTCTGTCCAGGAGGAATAAGAGGTCAAAGTCACTCTTAAACCCGAGGGTCCGACTCTGCTCAGATCTCCGCCCTGTTTTGTTTTGATTCTCACCTCAGGTTACGTGGACAGTCTTCCCTGAATCTGAGGTTAAGGACTGTCTTCTCTAAGGTGGAGTTTTCCATCTCAACCACAGAACACTTGGTCAGGGTGGGGCAGAGAATGCAGCAAGGAAGCATGAACAGGGCAGGCCAGGATCAGCCTGGTCTTAGGAAATGCCACCAGTTCCTACCAGCCTGGTCTGTGAGGGCTTAACAACTGTCTTCAGGAGAGAAGTGCAGACATACTTCTCTGAGGGTGGTGTCTCAAAGGACAGTGCACCAGATGGAGCCTGGGGACGGCTTACCATACAAGCCACAGAAACCATTCAGACACAAGGGTGCTGGGGATCTCAACCGTCTGAATGATCACTAAGGGCCGCAAACAGAAGACAGAAGAGCTGTAGATAGGGCAGAGCACCTCCCTTCTGAATTGTCCTCTAATCGTCTCAGAGTCCCGGAGCAGGGCTCAGTGAGTCCATTAGCATCATACTTTGGGGGTGGGGGCTGTCTCAAATCCAGGAAGAGGGTGCTCACTGCACTCTCACTCTGTGGGGTAAGTTACTAGACCACAGAGGCTGTGCTTGTTCTGCTAACTGTCTTCGAGAATGTTCTGAGGAGAGAAATCCTCCACTGGACTTTCACACTAGAGGCCTGAAGGTCCGAACTGTGCGTTCAGGTCCACAGAGAGCCTGGAGAGATGTGCAGACCAGCACAGGACATCCCTCCTGCTTCACATCCATCCCCACTCCCACACAGTGGGGACCATCAGCACGGCCGTCCCTGCCCAAGGTCCACTGGGTGGAGGACCTTTTATTACCTGAGAGACCAGAAGAGCAAATCCTGCTTTTAGAGATGCAGACTGCTCTGGCTGACCACTTCTGCCTGGACTGCCCACCAACACAGGAGGCCCCACGACAGTCCAACTTTAGATAAACAACATTTGACTTTTTAGTGTAAATATGTTCTGTGAGGGAGATACTTTTATGAACTTATTTGTGACTTATCAGGCTTTACTGGGCACCCTGCCTTTTAAACTGCTCCATCTGGCAGCTCTGTTTTTGTGTGAATGTGTTTGTGGGTTCATGTATGTGGGGGTGCCTGTGAAGACTGGAGACAGCCATGGGTGTCATTCCTCAGGTGTTGGCTACCTTTTTTTTTTTTTTTTTTTTTTTTTTTTGTGTGAGATAGGGTCTCTCATTGGCCTGGAACTTACCAAGGAGGCTAGGGTGACCAGCCAGCGAGTCTCAGGGATCTACCGGTCTCTGCCTCTCCAGTGCTACAAGCATGCACCACTGCATCTGGCTTTTTAAATGTGGGTTCTGGGGATCAAACTCAGACAACCTGCAAAGCTGGCACTTTACCAGCTGGCCACCTCCCCGGTTCTTCACCTGGCAATTGAACACTAGAGAACCAGAGTAGGTTTGGAAAGCTCTAGGCTGACATGAAGGGTCAAAGGGTCCACGCTAGAGCTTGACGTGAAGACATGATGCTTTCACTACCTTTATTTCCATTTCCAAGGTTATGAAGGTTATAGTAGGATTTACTTACCTACATTAAGGTAGGTCTATGTATCAATATGTAAGCTTGTCAGGAAAACCTTATTGCATACAGAAAAAGGATCAAATGCTTCAGTGTGGCAGTTAATAACAGCAGCTACCATTAACCAGCACTACACCAGGTAATATAATCACCTCCCCATCAACACTCACACTCTGACTTGCATGCTGTATATATTGTGCAGTTAATTCCCTGGAAGACCTTAGTGTCTGGCCATCAGTGACTGGCCAGGCTAGTTGAGGTTCTCTGAAATATGGGTATATGGGTGCTGAGTTTTACTCAGCGAGCAGCAATGCTGTGAGTGTGTGTGTGTGTGTGTGTGTGTGTGTGTGTGTGTGTGTGTGTGTACATGCTGGGGTCCCCAGGGCTCGGCACGCGTTCTGTATGTAGTGACTTCCTATATATTTGCTGAATGGATTTGGCAACCCTTACCATAACTGCTATGTCCTGCTTCTCTCTGTTGGGCAGCCTAGCACTGACCTTCCACGGGACACAAAGCAATGAATTTCCATTTTCCCCTCAGAAGTGACTTTGGATAAAGTTTACCTAGGAACCTCTTGATCTGACTTCTGCTTTCCCGCCTTCTTTTTCCACTGGGCATGACTAAGTGTCTGTCTGGAGGAAAGGAGTCACGGGAATTTTCTGCCCACTTCTCACTGTGCACCCCTCCCCTGCTCATTTGGAGGTTCCTGTGAGGGCCAGGTTGCTTGTAGCCTGTCCCTGTAATGTCCCTTACTCTTTTCTCTCATGTATAAACCCCAATAAAAAGTTTAGCTATGTGGGTAGTTTACCTTTCCTTAAAAGTCCTTTAGACTCTCAGAAAGTTGTTTCTGCAAGAATATCCTGGGCTCATCCTGTGGCTAGGCCTTCAGCCTCCTGGGTGAGCTGAAGCAGAAGGTTATTCCAAGCTACTTCACGGGTGGGTAGTGGGGACACACATGCAAGCCCCCTCACCCCAACCCCCCGACTCCAATGTGCTGCTCCCCTCAGGGAGGAGGCCCACATGAGGCAGGGGAAAGGCAGATCAGAAGCAGCTTAGGTGTCATCTTGGACCAGTTTCAGGGACACAGGGTTCTAATCTTTGAACTGGGCATCTTGACCAAATTCTTCCAAGAAATGAAATTGATGCACGGAAAGTCAACTCCATGCCATTAATTTCATTTCACTGTTACCATGATGGCTCAAGTTTAGCATAGTTCTAGCTGGCTGTACTCGCTGCTTGTTAAAGCTTTTTCTGTGCCCTACATTGTGAGCCTGGCCTCACTGTCAAGTCTACCCCCTTGCATGGTCACTCAGGCTAGCCCTGCCAATGGCTATGGAGTTTTGGGGATCACTGAGGATCATAAGAGACCTATCTACCTCATTACTATTTTTGCTTCTTTCTACCAGCTCTACTTCAGCAGGCACGATCTAGTTCATTTCCACCAGTGGTCCTTGTGCCAAATGAGCTGATAACAGACAAGAGAGACTCTTGTTCCCACAGAAGCAAGGCCTCTGCTTGTCACCATGATCTGTGCAGGATGAATGGTCCTAATTATCCTCTGATCATCCTTTGATGCTTCCTTTTTTTTTTCTCTAGAATGCCTGCCTTAATGAGAAGTGATAGAAACAAGAGCCTGGGCCCTCTTGCCTTGGCTGGACTCCACATCACACATGACAGCCCCGAGCAGCCCTGGTGGCACCTGTCAGAAACCAAGACACACATCTGAACAGTCAAGCCTAATTCCCAGGAAGCTGTTTGAACTTGACATCTGAAAATGTACTGCATCTAGAATTATTTTACAGGGCGTGTGTTCGGGGCATATGTGTGCACATTCCACAGCTGAAGTGTTCTATAAATATCAGATGCGGGCTGTACAAACGGCATCACGTACACAGTGTCCTTAATTCTGTTTAGTAAGATTTCAATTTGTGTCTGACCTCTGGTAACAGGGATGGAGGCTTTTCAATACGGATAAAAAACTATGACAAGCTATCTTAAACACACTTTTCACTTCAAATTCCCACAAATCTATCAGAGTTCAGAGATAACAGGTAGGTACTCGCCTGCTGCTTTCAGATGAGGGTACCAAGGCCCAGAAAAATGACATGCCCTTCCCAAGATCACACAAGAAATTAAGAGTGGTGCCTGGATGAGATCCAGGTCTCCTAGCTCACAGCCAGTATTCTTTGCATTTTCTTTGTTTTCCTATACATGTCTTCTTCCAGTGGTTCAAAGGGAACTCTGATCCTATTAATAAACGTACATTCCTCTTCAGTGTGTTATTAAAAACCTCAAACCAGACCCTCTCTACCTTAACTTTTCTGTATATTTTTCTGAGTAAGTAAGAAAACATTTGACCATAACTCACAAATAATTCAGAAAACCTTACCTAGGGATGGAAAACACTTTCCCCAAGGCAGGGGGTGGTATAATTAGAACTCATGCCTGAGTACTCAGCAGTCCTCACAATGGAGTAACAAGTGGCTTTCCCCAGCAAAGATGTGGAGTTCTTCCAGACCCTCCATCCCCCAGCTCTTCCCTGATAAGCCCAGCCTAGGCCAGCTTCTTTTGGCTTGTGTAACTAAGGTTGAAATTTAAGCCCACACCCTGTTTTCTACCGAGAAAGCAGCATGGACCGAGAGCTCAAAACCAGCCCTCTGTGGAGCAGAAAGAAGGCCTGAGAAAAGATGGGCTGCGGGGTCCTGCTGAGGGGATTTGCTCTGCTTGGCGTTCCCAGGGAGAGGGCAGGCAGGGCAGGGATGCAAATGCTGGTGCCTGGTACAGTTGGGGCTGCTGCACGCTCCCAGGACGCCGAGAGGCTCCTTCTGGGATGAAGCTGTATAAGCAGTGACTGATGGCCAGGCTTTTTAATGGAGCTTATCATATCAGAGCAACAGATGTCGGGCTCTAATAAATAACACGCTCCCTCTGACCTACGCAATTTGGAGAGGATGCCTGTTGTCAGGCAGAACTGGATCCCTCCCGTCCCTGTTGCTTCTGTCAGGAAAAAACAAAGCATGTCCCTTGAAGAGACTCTTCAAACCGATTCTCTGAGGAGCCATCGTTCCATGTTGTTTATTTCGCTTTTCTCTCCACAGCTTCTAAGTTTCTACACCCTATGAGGGAAAGCTCGGAGGGATGCAGGAACTCGGTCACAGAGAAGCCCAGGCAGGCAGGGAGGGCAGGCCTTGGCGGCTGGAGCCTTCTGAAGGCCTGTCACCTCACTAGTGCTGGGTCCTGCACTGTCCTCTCAGGGTGCTCAGACAGCCCAAGGCTTGGAAAATTCCCTTTGCTCTCAAGGGGAGTTCAGTTGAGATAAGGTTGGGAGTTTTTAAAGGGAACTGGTCCTAGGAAACAGGGCAAAGCAAGAGACAAAGAAGAATGTCCATGAATCACTGCAGTAGCTGAGCTGCGTGTTTGTCCCAAGGTCTGTCCCATGGGCCCCTGGGACAGAGCTTCCTTGGAGTCTAGCCTGGGCTGCTCTGCCTTCAGCCAATGATTCCTCTTATCCCTCTTTGCCCTTTGTCCAGGGGACTTGGAAAGTGACTGAGCAAAGCCTGTCACATCTCCTACGTTCCTGATTGACTCTGCATCCTTAGATGTCAGGTGAGAGTCCCAGGAATACAGATATAAAGGGAAGGGATAGGATGAAGTCAGTCATGGGCCTGGAGACAGTCATCTGGTCCCCACCAGGGCTTTCCCCAGGACTTAGCCAAGTGCGGATGAGGAGGATGAGAAGCACAGAGCTAGTGGGTTCTCAAGCTGCCAGCTCACTAGGCCTGGGGACTGGTGGGAACAGGGCTGACCGTAACTCAAGCGCAATAGAAATAAGGCACCGGCAGGTGACCCAAGAGCTAACAACAGCCAGCCAGGAGGAGTGGTTGACCCCTGGGGAAAGAAACACACAAAGGAGCTCCCACTGGAACCACCTGGATGCCATGCCCCAGCCTCCGAGGAGTCTCAGGCCACAGGCCTCTCACCACCATGCTGTGAGGATCCAAGTGGAACCCAGGATTTCTACATTGTAGTCCAGAGGCCCAGAACAACTACAGACACCATGGAGAGGGCCGGGGATGGGGGTGCAAATTCTGATGCCACATCTATCTACATCTCTTGAATCAAGAGGGGGCGATCTATATTTAGATGTTTTATTTAAAGGACTAATGCATGAGACTGGATTAGAGCATTCGGTAATAAGAACTTTGAAGGAAAAAAAGAACCAACCTAACAATCCATAGTATATTTGAGAATATTAAAGTAGCAACAATGAAAAGCCATTGAAATCATCAGTAATATACAATTAAAAAAAGATTTGCTAAAGACAAAGTTATTTTGCACAGACAACTGGATATCAAATGATAAGAGAGAATAGTGAACAGATAACACATGGGAAGCCATGGACTGCTCTGGGAGGGTAAGAAAACTCTTTCTGATCTTGAGGCAGGAGGGGAAATGGAAAACGGTTTGGGAGGCACATGATGACAACACTGTGTGTTGTCTACGGCGTTATTTTTGAACTATCTTTAGTGATTCCTTTTATGTTATGGATTTTCGTGCGACAAACCATTGAAGTAGGCGCTTTGGGGGTTCAGCCTTATTCTAAGCTCCCCAGCCCTCTGCTAGGACGGACCTGATGCTGTACACAATGGAATTCCCGAACAGTCATGCCATCTATGTGTAGATCTCACTGACCAGACAGGACTATAAAAAGGTTGCCCCCTCCAATCTTCTTACCTACACGATACTAAGGTATCTTATTTTGCTTTTTGTCCTTTAAAGTGGTTATTTCATACAGATTAAGCAAGTGAGGGTGAGATAGAAATCCTTAGGAGCCAGGAGCCTAAGATTTTAGATCTCTGGTCAGGTCGCTGGGGTTTGGAGCTTTTGACTGTGGTACGCCTCAGTGCTGATGCCATTACCTGTTACTATGGAAACCTCCTGTACTCTGTAAAGAAGCAGCACATCGACAGTTAACATCTACTGCATGCTCACCACATGTCAGAGTCCATCAGACATCCAATGCATTACCTGAACAGCAGGTAGAGTTCTAAGAGTCTATGCTTCCTGTAACAGCTGAGATACTGAGAACAGCAGGTTCCATTCCAGCAACTAGGCTGTCTTCTATGGTACAGATGACTTTACGAAAGGGAGACTGACTGACTGACTCAGTGGAACAGGCCCTTTAAATCTGGGTGTGGAGCTCAGGGACACAAGACAGAGACTGGAAATACGAGGAGGATTTGATGTACTGCAGTGGGCTTAAAAATGGAGAGGCTATAAGGCAGGGAAGGAAGCCAGCTTCTAATTACTGAGAGTGATCTCCAGGTGACATCTAATAAGGACACAGGGTCCTGAGTCCAACTACCCCAGGGAACGGAACTCTGCCAACATCCCGAAGCAACTTAGGGAAGTCTTAGCCTAAATCTTAATTGCAGCTGTCTGGACCCAAGCATGGTATGTGGGCCTCCTAGCCCATCAAAACTGTAGTGTAAAAATCTGTGGTGCTTTACGATGCGAAGTTTGTGGTAATCTGTTAGACGGCAACACAGAGACCCATAAACCCTATGTGACACGCAGTGGCCCTCTACCAGTTTACAGACAAGGAGACAAAGACTCGGGAGGATTATGCAGATCCCCAAAGTTGCACAGCCACTGAATGGTAGAACCAGGGCTGAGCCAGCGGCCAGGACTTCGGGGTCAGTGCCCTTCAAGTGCCACATACACTGCCTCTCTGCAGCATGCCACTGAGAGGCCAGTGCCCCGTGAAAGGGGACTTAGGCTAACAGTGAAGGGAGTGGGGACTATGTCCATCCATCTGTCTGTGAATGCACAGTGAGGCCGGAGCTCCAGGAGCTGAGTCCTTGCTGTACAAGAAGCTAGCTATGTACCCTTGGGAACTCTTCTTTATCTACACGAAGGGACAGAGGAATTTCTGCAGGGCTGCTGCAGGGCTGATCCTCTAAGAGAGAGGATTCTCTGTCACCGGTTAGGTCTACTGGGAAGGCAGAAGCACCCGAATGTCACGTTTGTTAAGGACTGTAAGTCTCAATGTTCTTGGCCTATACAGTGGATATGAGCTCTCTGATGGTTTTTCTGAAAAAGATTTTAAAAGTAAGTTTCTGTTGGGTGGGGTGACACACCCCTTTAATCCCAGCAAATAGAGGGGCAGAGGCAGGTGGGTCCCTGAGTTTGAGGTCAGTCTGGTCTACATAGGGAGTTCCAGGACAGCTAAGGCTAGATAGTGAGATCTTATAAAAAAAAAAAAAAACTTTCCCCCTTTGGCAAGGAGATGATTCCCTACTACCTGTATCTACAAGCTCTGGAAGGAAGTAGGCTGTAGTTTTCCTTTGGCTAGAAAAAAATTTTTAAAGCTAACGACTGCTAAAAGTCAATTTATTGTGGAATTCACATGCAAAACCAAAACATACAGCTATCATAGCACAAAGGCTAAATGAGAGTATAAAGAGGCTTATCTTGTTTTAGATTTAGGATTTGATATTAGGTATGAAACACTGTAATATTAATTAATAATAGCTATTATTAATATTAATTCATGTGTCAAGGTAAAGATTATATTTACTGCATATGTAACCAAAATATATAAAGAGATAGTTAGAAAGCCAATAAATGATATAAGGGAGAGAAAGAGAAAAGAAAAGAATACTTCAATATACCAAAAGAACACAAGAAGAGAAAGACAAAGGAACTAAGAACAGGGGAAATAAAATTTTTTTAAAAAGCAAGATGTAGGACTTAAGCTTAATGAGCTTATTTGTTATATTAAGTATAAATAAACCAAATAATTCTATTAAAGGACACTGACCATCAAGAATAGATTAAAAAAAATTAAAATCTATAAAAGGTTTCAGGACATACAGATATATAGAGATGAAATAAAACAAAAAGGGATGAAGAAAGACAGCATAAAAAATATGTAGAAAAACAATCTGGTACAACTATTTTAACGTTAAGGAAGACTTCTAGTTAAAAAGTCTTACCAGATACAGACATTCTGTAATGGCAGAAGGACCAATACATTAAGAAGACATAAGTAGGCCGGGCGGTGGTGGCGCATGCCTTTAATCCCAGCACTCCGGAGGCAGAGGCAGGTGGATCTCTGTGAGTTCAAGGCCAGCCTGGTTTCCAAAGCGAGTTCCAGGAAAGGCGCAAAGCTACACAGAGAAATCCTGTCTCGAAAAACAAAAACAAAAACAAAAACAAACAAACAAAAAAGACATAAGTAAAAGAGCACACTGTAGACTATTGTTTTTCCTCCCTGGGAGCTGTGGTTTGCCACTGTTTTCTGGAACAGTATAGAGCACTGTACTAAATAATAGAAGCCCAGAAAAATATCACAACTTCAACATCAAATATGGATTCTACTGAACGCATATTGCTTTCAGACCACTACATAGTTCAAAAATTATAAAGTGAGCCATTATAAGATGGAGACAGTCTTTACATAAAAATCTGTCCACAGCATTGTAAATTATACTACAATAAAAAGATAATTATGGCAAGCTTTTGCCTTTAAAGATCTCACCATTTGGTTAAGGAAAGAGACATATATAAAGATGTAAAAACTAAAAACAGCATAAAAGAGATTCTAGAGAAACATGTGAGCAGAGCACAGGCCTGGAGAGAAGGTGGTGAAGGGCTGCCTGGGAGTTTAGAGTATATGAGGAAACCCATATGGAAGAAGGCTGGAGGATGAGGGGATCAGAGCTGTGAGCATAGGCACGGAGAGACAGAGCAGAAGGGACACTTCCATTGTGCAATATGCCACCTCACCGACTGTCCCTTCCTAGCAAGTCCATTTAGCAGAGGGGAGTCCGACCCTATCTTCAAAGATGAAGTTCAGAGAGACTACGCAGTCCGCCCGAGGCAACAGAGCTTATAGGATTAAACTCTGTGGTCGGAACCGGGGCATGCATAACCCTGAGCCTGTGCCCACTCACTCTGGGGCATTGTACTTGTTGAGGGCAGAAGTGGCTGGGCTGACATCAGCAAGAAGCACTGTGGTAGGAAAAGCCCTGGCTTTTCAGTGCCAGGAAGTATCTGTCCTTTCTTAATGCACATGCTTAGAGCAGGCTCTTAACAGGCAGTGTAAACAGCTGATTTCACTCAAAGGGCTTTGGGGCTGTTCTAAACCATGAGAGTGTTTATGTCGTGGGCAGAGCTCCCCAAGTGAATTATAGCCTTTTACGTACTGTGTACAGTATCTTCACAGGATACAGAAAGGGGGCATGCAAGGAATGTTTCAGCCGGTCTTTCTTTTTGTTTGACATTTCCCTCCATGCCTTCCCACGAGTTTTCAGACAGTACCACACGTCAATTCTTGCTTATGTTTACCCATTACCTGGCCTTTGATACAGCCCCGTGCAATCCTCAGTTCAGTTAAAGAATGGGGCCTTTAAATGATTTCTTCTAGCTAGCACGAGCTGCTGGCTGTCTCTCTTATTACATCTAAAATGGATTCATCTTCACTGAAGTAGAAGGCAGATTTCTTTAACACGACTTCAGATGTTTTCTTTAGACTGGTGTTAACATAAAGCAAATGTGTCTTGAAAGTCTGAACCAATCTGTTAAGACAAACAGGCTTCACTTACGATATTCCTACACTGAAATCACAGGCTCGTGGTCTACAGCTCCTTAAAGATTCAATTCCTACATGCTAAAATGCCTGCTTAAGAAGTACACACACGCACACCAAGACAGCTTTGCCATGGAAACCACAAAGACATGTCTGGTTCTGACTCCGGAGCTCATACCACAAATAATGGCCCATCTTCTAAGGGCAGATCCTGTACACACAGGGAAAGACCAGATAAGTAAACAACTCCAAGACTTCAAACGGAAACCTTGCTTTCTATCTGCTTTGTTCCGTTCATTTCAACACAGGTCTTAATAGTTGTTGCTAGTTAATTTGCATGATTGTTTTTTCCTTAAATAGAATTTCAGAAGTCAGTATACTGGACAGAAAGGGAAAAGGCACACAGTTGCAGATCACAACTCTGGGCTGCACATAGGATTTTGGGTGGTTGGAGTGCTGGAGAAGGGCACTCAGAGTAGAACCCTGAGCCTACCATGCATGAAGGTTTTGTACTAGAGGATGATGGGAGATGATAGGAGGGTCCTCTGAGAAGAAAATCTGTATCAGGAAATGGGAGGCAAGAACAAGGAGTCTTAATAATCAACAAGTCTCTAGGCCTGGAAGGCCAGCTTTTGTTAGCAGGTACTTGAAAACTGTCAGAAATTTGGTATGATTCATCTCCTTGCTGGGCTCCAGGAGGCCATGGATAGTTTCCAGTTGGCTTATCATGCCATCCTCAACACAGCACACAGTGCCTAGATCATGGTAGATGCTTAATAAATACTGGATGAGCAAATGAAGAAGATGCTTACTAGACAGTTGTCATTTCTGTGACGCTTTGGCTCTGCACATCCTTCAGCTGGGATCATAGGTGTGTGCACATGGCTGTTCAGAGTGATAAGGTACTAACCACACGTCACACCATGATTTATTTTTGGGGGAACTACCATTTCAATCTATTGCTTCTTCAGGAGCAATTCTAGGAGGCAGCGGTGTACAGACTGCTGTTGTGGACAACAAAGTCTTATCTCCCAGAAGCAATCAGCATGTTTCCGTATCAACTGGATCCTTGTGACTGAAGTGACAGTCCTCCCCACTCAACGGCGAAGGCCAGCTGACCTCAGCCTCCACTGAGCCGCCGCTTCCACAGCGGTGTTAGCAGGCAGATCCAAGGAGTCTGTGTATCTGAGTATGTAACCAAGACACATCCATGCAACACACAGGAGAAACGTGACACAATTCAGGAGATGCAGCCTCCCATGAAAAAGTAGCTACTGAATCCATATACTGACGACTTGATAGGAACTCTGTTTATCAACATTTGAAATCTACCTTTTAAAACATATACAAGCAGCTGCCAACGTTTTTATTGACATTATTCATCTACAACTCAACTTGCTATTTAGTATTTCTCTAATTCAAATAGAAAGGTAGAGTTCTTATATGTCCTACAATCAATTCAGACCCAAGTCAGCTTCCCTGTGCGGAGGTGACAGAAGAGACTGCTATTTAAGTCTAAAGCTGGAGACAATTCTGACTTCCGATATTCTCTCTTGTGACCACTAACTCTGCCACTGTGGCATGAAGGCAGCATGGACAAGTGAAGAAGTGGGGGTTGCTGTGTTTTAATCCCACTTTAAAAAACAAGCCCCGGGCAGGAGTCAGCCTAGTGAGCAGCGTCTAGTCGACCCTGCACTGTATACACACACGGATCTCTGAAGAAATACCACTGGATCCACTTACTTCGCTCTCTTGGCCATTTCATTTCCATCCCATCTGGGGCTGTATGGGTAATTTTTTTGTGCTTGGGAGTACAGTTGTCCGCTGTTGGTAAAATGATAGACGGACTGAAACGTGAGCGTTGGCTGATCGCGAGGAAAAAAGAGGGGCAGGTCAACTGGAAACACAGAAAAAGGAAAAGAAAGTTAGAGTTAAATAGTTAAAAGTTAAGTTAAACAGTTCAAAGTTAAGATACTTTTTTTTTTTTTTTTTGCTAAATTGGAATGTTGGGTACATGAAGGTTGGAATCAAAAATACTGCTTGAGGTTTAGATCAAAGCTATGGAGTGAGGGACCAAGGAATGTAGGGCATCGTCCCTGCCTCCAGGACATCTAGTTGGAGGCAGATCATACATGAAGTCCAATGTCATCACCCTGAAGCATGCCGTGAAAGTGCTGAAAGACCACCACAGAATGCATGTGGAAAGCATAACCAGGATGGCATCCCACACTGTTGGACGTCCTGGCCCTGGCCTTGTCCATCAGCCATTGCAGAGCCAGCCACATAACTGTGTTAAGTTGTGATTATGCCATAGCTCTTCAAGGGTGGGACAGTGTCTTCCTCATCTGTAATTTGATGGGGGAGGGCAGGATAGAGGATGGTTTTCAAGAACAAACTTGGAAAAGGGACAAAGAAGGCCTTCAATAATCTCTCTACTTTATAGGATGAGCCAACTAGACTACCAGAAAAATAAAATTATCATTCTGCTTCCAATCAAGCAGCGAATCTCCACACTCAGCATTTTCCATTTTCCCCACATGTTACCACATATATTTATATCTCCTAAATCAGAGGGAGCTCCTTAATGGGCCAGAACAGGGACAAATCTGAACACAGACTATGCCTGCTGGTACAGCAGGGCTCAGTCTAAGCCTCCTGCTAATGTGTATTCTATGCTTTATCGCTTCATTTCGGGGTTAAGTCAGCTTTTAAAAATAAAATCACTTTTTAGTTTTAGTGGAGGCGAACCATCCCTGGAAACAGACTGTCTTAACATTCTTTGAGGTAGACAATATTTGTGTAAATCTCACCGCTTCTAGGACAGAGAAGAGGCACATTAACAAATGCAATGACAATACGTGTAGAATTTTCTAGCTTTGCCGAGGAAGGCAAACTTCATGAAGGGGACACTGACTTGAGCAAGTGAGTAAACTAGAAAGTGCATGGAGTTGATCACTCTTTCACAGACAGGCAGCCACAGGAGACAAAGCTGGAGCCACGGTTCGAATCTTTGGCTCCCGTGACACTGCCTCCCCTCTGCACTGAAGAAAGCTCCTAGAAGCTGCTTATAACTGTGCTGCAGTTACACTGTGGTAATCCCCAGCCTCCACTGTAAGAAGGAACAAGGATGAAAACTTTAGCTGTACGAGATACATATATTAAAGGAACATAGACTGGACGGTGTGGAATTTATCACTCCCTTGGGGTTGGCAATGCTGAATGTGGATAAGTGCCTTCTCCGTATGTGACTTCTCAAAGGAAATGTTAGGTTCAGGGTGAGACAAAAAAAAAAAACCCACAAAAACAAAAACAAAAACCCCAACAATGACAACAGCAGCAGCAGCAACAACAACAACAAAACCCAAAATAAAAACCCTGCCATTGGGAGAGCGTCTCAGACACTGAGTGCACTCAACTGATGCCTGACTCAGAGACACAGGGAATTTCTACTGGTGACTCACATCACGACCCAAGAGAAGGGGCAAGATTGAGAATGTCCACTTTTTAGTCACATTTCTCTGTGTCACAATAAGACAGTCTCCATACATGCCTATTTTTGTCAAAGCAGAGATTTTATAACACGCAGAACAATGAAAGTATGAGAAGACCTATCCGAAGGACAAATATCTCAATTCAGAAAACCCCTTTGGGTTCGTTCATGTAACAAAGCTTGTCTGTAACATCTTCAGTTATTCTGGACCAATACTGCTTTCTCACCTCCTTGTATCCTTTCTGATACTCATTTAATTTCCTCTGATTACGTTTTTAGAAATAAATGCCTGTTCATGTAGACTTACTTTGATTTCAATTGCCATCACTATATTACATTTGAGTTTTTCAAACAGAAAACAACATTCAGATTAAGTTCTAAAGCAATCATTAGTACTAGAAAAGTATTAAATATGCTAGCTTACCTATGAAAAACAATAATTTCAAGTAATAGAATTCAGTGCAACCATTAAAAAACAGCCACCACTCAGTATCAGAAGCAGTGTAGATACTACTTACTATAGGCTATGAAGCTATTAGCTTTTGGAAGCTTTAGAATATGTTTTTCTAAAAACAAGGAAATTTTTAGTGTACATGTGTGCATGTAAGTGTGTGTGTGTGTGTGTGTGTGTGTGTGTAGGTGCATATGTATGTCAGTGCTCGTGGAGGTCAAAAGACAACTTTAGGTATCATCCTTAAGAACGCCATCCACCTCTTTTGAGAAAGGGTCTCTCAAGTGGCCTGGAACTCACCAGTTAGACTAGACTAGCTGGCCAGTAGGCCCTGGGGCTCCTCATGTCTCTGCCTCCCCAGTGCTGAGATTCTAAGCACATGCCACCATCTCAACTTTTTATATGGTTCCAGCTCAGATCTTCTTGCAAGTCCTTTACAGACTAAGCCATTCTCCTAGTTCCCCCCAAAGGGAAACTTTTCCAGGACCGGGGATAGTGCTTTGGCTGGTGCCGATCTCCTGGGCTTATGCCATTCTTTGGCCCCAGACTCAAGGCATGCATCACTGCATCTTCTACTTTTTTTTTCATTGTTTTGTAGAAGAAATGAATCACTGGATTAGTTTTTTGATATGTTAAGAAATACCTTTCACCTAGTTTTGAACTATCTTCTTTAACTCAGATGCTCATTAGTAGCAGAAACAATAAAACCATAAATATCTACTCACTCACAAAAGTAAGATAATTAATTTTTGTTTTTTGTTTTTTCGAGACAGGGTTTCTCTGTGTAGCTTTGCGCCTTTCCTGGAACTCACTCTGTAGCCCAGGTTGGCCTTGAACTCAGAGATCTGCCTGCCTCTGCCTCCCGAGTGCTGGGATTAAAGGCGTGCGCCACCACCGCCCAGCTCTAATTTTTGTTTTCATTTAAGTACCAGCAAGCTACATGCTGATGGACACCACGCTAGTCTATATGGTAATTCATATATGAGAACATAAACATTTAAAGCTATAGCTACCTTGCTTGAGTAAGTTGTATCCCATTTAAAATAGTCTGTAGTTAAAAGGGTAGTTTCTCTAAAAACTACTCGATGTCTAAAATGATGTAATAACCGAAATAGCTCAGAAACACTTTGCATTTTCCTATAAGAGCTGAATGGTACAAATTAGTCAGAAGTTAGCAAAAACAAAAACCTGTTTGCCTTATCTCCAAATGTTTCTGTCACTTAACTTTTACTTAAAGGTTAACCGATGACAATAATGACTTCAAACAGCTAACTTGTTCTGGGGTAAGCTCGTAGATCTAAGCAATTTCGTCTCGTAGTTGGGCGGCAGCAAACAGAACACTAACCATTTGCCTTCTTGGAGGTGACTGGCACACGTCTGATGCCCAGAGCAACATCATCCACTACGTACTGTCAGTATTATTTTGACAGTTGCTCCCTAGTGTCTTCTTCCTGTGAGTTTTCGTCAGCTTTCTGTGATAGAAGGGATGCCCTTCACCAGCTCCGTAGATTTGAACAGCTCTGAAGGTTCTTTCTTTAGAACTTGTTCAAACAAACCACACCAAACACTTCTATACTACACCAACTGGGCCATTCTCGGGCCTAGTGCACAGGGCTTTGGCCACTGGAGAGAGAACAGGAATGATGAAACCTCAGTCCAGACAGCTCCTGTGACGGGTTCTAGTGGTCACTGGCACGGAGTTAATGGACCAACCAGGCGGCAGCATGAAAGGAATCTGAAAGCAGATAAAGCATGCTGCCTCTCTCTATGCCACTCTAAGGTGCAGTGTGTGACCACGCTCGCCTTCCTTAGCAGCCTGGCTTGTCTGTCCCCAAATACTCATCATTTCACCTAAGAAGACTCCAGGAAATGGGTATCTGAGATACAAAGCTCTATAGGAAGCTCTCATTTCTTTAAATATACCAAACCCAGAAAAATGGCCTTAGGACAGCGAAAAGAAACTCCACCCCACGTACTGGATGCACAGGTA
Source organism: Peromyscus melanophrys (assembly GCA_902168415.1). NCBI lineage: Eukaryota > Metazoa > Chordata > Mammalia > Rodentia > Cricetidae > Peromyscus > Peromyscus melanophrys. The sequence goes on along the minus strand of CABHPR010135943.1, from coordinate 5,697 downwards.
GGGCAGCCTGACTGACTCTCAATATTTTAGGAATAGTTCTAACAACTCTGGTGATAGGATTTTTCATCCTCAGAAATAACACATCATAATTACAGCAAGATAGTAACAGAGCACTTTAGCAGCAGGTACTGATGATTGCAGTGTGGCTTGGGGAAAAGGACAGTATAACAAATAATAAATGAGATGGGCAGCAGTGGTTCATGCCTTTGATCCCAGCACTTGAGAGGCAGAGCCAGGCGGATCTCTGTGAGTTCGAGGCCAGCCTGGGCTACAGAATTTGAGTTCCAGGAAAGGTGCAAAGCTACACAGAGAAACCCTGTCTCAAAAAACCAAAAACCAAAACAAAACAAAGAAACCCAAATAATAAATGAAAGCTGTTAGGAGGGGAAGATCCTAGTTTGAGGCTACTTAGAATAGAAGCAAAGAACGCTATTACCTCCAAGTCATCCCTCAGACTATCAGTCAGGGACACCCTCACCCGAGTCTTGACGAAAATGCAACCACCCTGGGTTGCCTAGCTCACAGCCTTTCTCTCTTTTTTTCTCCCTTGAGCAGAGCTCCCTTTTTTTATCCAGTGTGCAAGGGCTTGATGTGGTAGTATTGTGTTCCCCAAAATATTGTGTATGCTAATAAACTTATCTGGGGTCAGAGAACAGGACAGCCACAATATGAAACAGAGGTTAGGCAGTGGTAGCATACGCCTTTAATCCTAGCATTCCAGAGACAGAAATCCCTCTGGGTCTCTGTGAGTTCAAGGCCACATTGGAAATGGCCAGGCACGGTGATACACATCTTTAATCCCAGAAAGCCACACCTTTAATCCCAGGGAGTGGTGGTAGAAAGCAGAAAGGTATATAAGGCGTGAGGACCAGGAACTAGAGGCATTTGCCCTGGAGAGGCCTTTGGCCTGGAGAAGCCTTTGGCCTGGAGAAGCATGTGGCTGGTTAAGCTTTCAGGCTTCTAGCAGCAGTTCAGCTGAGAGTCATTTGGATATGAGGACATAGAGAGGCTTCCAGTCTGAGGAAACAAGACCAGCTGAGGATTCAGCGAGGTGAGATAGCTGTGGCTTATTCTGTCTCTCTGACCTTCCAGTGTTCACCCTAATACCTGGCTCAGATTTGTTTTATTAATAAGACCTTTTAAGATCCATGCTACAGCTTGATTCTCTTAGACTCCTAGAAGCCAAGTCATGTGATTGGTGGTGGTGGTGCCGGGGATTAGAACCCGAGCCTCACACACGTTAGACAAGCATTCTACAAGTGAGCTATGCGCCCCCAAAGCATGGAAATGTGACTCACTGTTGCCAGCGGGATCTGACAGGAAGCTTGGCCAGGGCTTTTCTGAGAAATATTTTCCTCTCTGGTTAGAGACATGTGGAGGCAGAAGCCCCCACTTCATTCTAGCTTTTGATCCTACCCTGTGAAGCCCTGAGGCTTGAGCTGTGGCCCCCGGCTAGTGCCTGTGAGGAGGTCAGCTTGGTATCATTGAGCCACTGCCTTTATCATCTCTGGGGTTTCTTGTTTTCTGAGGTGACTACAAGTCTTTACTATTTTAACCTCACTTGATCTGGTTTTCTCATATTTTGAGTCAAAGCCATCTAAGGAAACACTGTTTCTTAGCGCTTCTCTGTTCAAGAAGGAAGGGAAACGGAATAATACTTCAGAAACATCTTCATCAAGTATGGTTAAAAACATTCAAGAGACATAAATAGGAAAGTTTTAGCTGTCTGGAAAATTTGGTTTTGTGGGACAGTTCAATCCTTGAAAATGCCAAACAAATGAGGGGTTAACCATAATTGCTTCCCTGGGAGTCACATCATCAAATATTTTCACCATTATTCACAAGCCATTATTTCATTTCTTCAGGCCTTATAAGCTATATTCCCCTGCTTGCCCCCATGTTCTCAGATTAGTAGGGAAGGTCCTTACAGCCCCAGTTACCGGTGGTTAGGGTGCGGTTCCCAGTGCTGGGCTCTCAGTTCCTTGAAGTGGCTTTATGAGATAGTTTTAACCCCGTGTTAACCCTCCAATGATGACAGTCTCACTGTGCACTTCTACTGGCCACGGAGCCCAGGCTGACCTTGAACTTACAGCAGTCCTCTTCTTCTGCGTCCCAAGTGCTAGGAATACAAGAGAACGCTATCACACCCGGTTTGAAGTTGACTCTTAACCGCAGTTTGTGCACGTCTCATTCTCAGGCTCTTCTCCAGCCAATGTGGAAAGACTGCCATGGAGTTACCATCCACCTCCATCTTGTTAACAAGTACAAAACCTTGGAGACACATGGACTCAAACCCCCGGAATGCTAAACATGATCTAACCACACTGCTCGTTTCTGAGAAATACAAAAGTAGTTAGCCCTCTTTAAGGTGTCTCCCCTGGTTATCACTGCCTTTAAGTGACAAGGGAAAGTTAGTAGCTGGATTTTGTTAAACCAGTTGTACTTTTTACTGATTTTTAAATGTTCACTCTGTGTGTGTGTGTGGCGGGGGGAGTGGTGATTTGATGGTGTAAACAGGTTACCTTTGTGGTTTGAATATTACCGAACTGAAACACAAAGCTTGCTCAAAGGTGCTGCATATTCCATTTTGAAAAGAGACAGACTTACATTCCCTTGCTATCAGATAACAATGGCCCACAATTTATTAGTGATGTCACAGGCAAAATACTTCACTTCTCATTTGCAGAGTAAGAGTAATAAATATTACCTCATTGTGATTATTGAAAGGGCTAAACAAAAACCAGGCATGTAGTAAATAAATGGTTATTCCTCACCCTTACTCCATTTTTCCTATTCTTTTCGTCTAGCTTTAGAGTGTTCCACACTATTGGAATTTCTCATGATTACAGTGTGAGCCTTCAGATGCTTACACTTTAATTATCTTGATGGAAATAGTTCTCAACTTTGTAAACATTTTCACATCTCAATAAATACACTGAAATAAATTTAGTCTTGTTATTATGGAACACTCTAAAAAACATTGTACAAAATGCCTCAAGGGTTAAGGAAGACCTTGCTTGCTGTTTCTCAAGAACCTGCTACCTAGTGGTCCCTGCTCCCCAAACTGCTGTGAAGAGCAATGTGGCATGCTGAGGTCTCCAGGGCCACTGGGTGTGAGCCAATATTCACCCATTACTACAGACTCTCTCCTTTATTTATGGTTCCATTTTCTAGCCAACCCTTTTCTAAAGCCAACTCAGTCCCAGGGTCAATTCTTTCCTTCTGTACAGAGGAAAGGAGGGGCTAATACCTATCACTGGGCAGACACAGAGGAAACAAGAGTTCTGCTGCTGTCTACTCAAGTAGCTAGTCATGAAGAGCCAAGGTCCTCTCACCTGCCCACTTAAGCAAACTTAGAGTGGACCTATTAATACTGAACTTTTCTTCCCATGAGAACAGAAATTTCCAACTCTAAGTCAACAATGACACAACTATGGAACTTGACACTGGACACCCTAGACATTTTTATGCCTCCTCAGGCAGAAATTACTACGGATGTCTGGAGGATCCTTTAGGATAGGGACTGAGGTTTAGTTATTTTATGTTCTTAGCACTTAGCACAGGTACTCATTCTCTGCTAACTGAATGAAAGGAACTACTGGGTTCACGTAAAATCAGACAATACCCAGCAGTTGTCCAAGGCACGGAACACCAAGTTTCCATTCACTAATGCTGGAATATAAAGCCTCCGACACAAGGAAAGAAGATACACATACTCCACAACTCAGCAAGTCCACCCAAGAAACTGCATTAGAATCTGATAGGTGTCTGCTTGTCATAGCATCATTGATGATGATGATGATGCCATCTTAAATGTAGACCAACAGGAGACTGGATAAATACAGTGGTGTAATCTTTCCACAGAGTACTGGACAGCAGTTTAAAAGGGGTGAACAAGGGCTTCATAATGTGAACACGCACAAAGTTCAGGGACAATACTCAGTGAGCAAAGCAAGCTAAAAATGAGTATGTTAATATATACTTATGAAATTCAAAACATGCACACACTCACCGCTTATGAGTATCTATGTAGTAAAGCATAGTTTTGTATGCACAAAACAGACAAGCATTAGGTTAAGGGCAGTGATTACTGTGGGGAGTTAAGGAGAACGTGAGAGATGTGGGGTGATGGGGGACAACCACTGTGCTATTTCTTTTAAAAATCCAGAAGCAATTACAGCACTATATCATTGTTTAACTAAGATGTGTGTATGTTTCTATACTCTTCATATAAGTACAAACGCTACATAATAATTTGTGAAAGCTTTAAGGAGCAAGAAATTCACTCTTTTCTTGGTGCTAAGGATTGAGCCCAGGGTCTTACTCATGATCAGCATGTACTCTGCCACTGATTTGCACCACGGGCTAGGACATCAACATTCACAGAAGCAGAAAACAATCAGTATAATTCCACTTATATGAAGTTCAAAATCTGTAAAAAATGATATATTGCATATTGTGTTGATATGAGTATTACAGTGTTTATGGATACAAAGTTGATATGGTAACTACAGGAACAGTTAACATAAAGTTCAGGTTAGCAGCTGTTGCCGGGACAGGCAACACAGGCCTTCAAAGGTGCTGGCACGGATCCTGCCAGCTTTTACTACTCTTTAAAGTGTACAAGTAGGTTTTTATAAAGCCAAAGGCTTAGCAAAGCTCAACAGTTTTCAGGAAATAAAACAAACCCGAAGCTGGGAGACTATGGGGAAGAATGAGGGTGCCCATGTGCGTGCCCAGGGTCTGCAAAGATCTGAGGAAGGGAAGGAACCCCTGAACTCACATGAGGCACACATGGGTGGCAGAGGGGAACTCCGCCTGAGGTCAGAGTTCTGCAGAGGAGATAGACTTCGAGCTGCCTGGAGAAGGTTAACTATGAATCAGAATTGGAGTCTGGGGACGTTTTATAGAAAGAGAAGTCAATCAGACGCCCACAGCTAGCTGCAGAGGGGGAACAGGTTTCTTTCTACCCTTTGGCCAGAGAAGCCCTAACTTGTTGTAGTTCATCCGTCTTACTTCTGTTCACCACTTTCCTGCCCTTAATGCTCACAGATGGAAAGCGGTGATGGAAAGCTGAGGGAAGCAGATCTGACCCCAGGAGGCTCACAGGCCAAGTGGCTCTTCCCTCACAGGCTTTCTTGTTCTTCTGAATCTATCCAGTTTCACTCTCATCCAGCCTCAGGGTATCAAGAAATGTTCTCGGTTCTAGAACTTGGCATGCTTCCAACCTATGCTCCCAAGCAGGGCTCCCTCATTCAGGCTCTCGCGAGGATTAGAGAACACCAGCAGCTGGGCTGGGACCAAGAGTCCTGAACTGGGAACCCTTCCTGGTACTGACTGCCCTCCTGTCTCCCTTCCGGTATCACTCGAACAGTGACCACGTTCCCTGGTCCAGGCGCCATGCTAGAACTGAGGGTCCATGCTTTGCAGAGGCTGGCTGTGTGCTGCAATCTGCCTCTTCCGCTGGCAGTGCCATGTAGGGGCCACATCCACCTGAACCCTGGCCTCCCTGATGCTCTGACACCCCCATTTCCACCATCTTTCTGCTCCCCCCGCCCCCCGAGATACTGCTCAAGTCCCACTGCCTCCATCTTCTGGGGTCCAGACTCTTCTCTTCTCAGCTGGGCTGCTGGAGTGCTGACTGTAGTGCTCACCCCACTCAGGGCTGGCCACGCAGAGGTGGTCAGGGTACACTCA
>CABHPR010135942.1:8708-24611 GCA_902168415.1 Peromyscus melanophrys | reverse complement strand
AAGTCTGGATCATTTGAAGCAAGATTAAGGCTATTCTTCCGCCAGGGGTTAATTCTCACTGGGGTGGATTAGCTACCCAGAGCAGGTTGTTGTAAGCCAAGGCATCTCTCCCATTGAGTCCCTTCGGCACATGCGGCTACTTGTTTACTTTCTTGTTTATTGTGAGGCAATACTAGGCTCTTGTCACATGCTGCCACCTAATCTTAGACTTCCAACCCTCAGAACCGTGGAGGCTCCAAGCAAACCTCCTTCCTTTAGAAGTAACCCAGTCTCAGGGATTTTGGACTAGCAACAACGGAGAGACAGAGAGAGGTGCAGAACAGCTTCTGCCACCGTGAAAGGGATGTATGCAAGCTATGACAGTGTGAGTCTGCCACTGGTCACTCAGGTACCATTTCTTCTTAATTGTTATAGTCTGTCTCACAGCTTTTCAAACACCCATGTGTCCTTTATGGAGTTGCATAATTGCCATGCGAGGACAATAGATTCTAGTCTCCAGTCCTGTGTGTGACCTTGGCAACATCTCCAAAGTGATCACAGAATTGGAGTTCAAATGGCCAGCCCTTCTCCAGTATCCACTGCTAGTCCAGTTTAGATTTGCCCAGTTGCTCCATGACCACCCATCTGTGGGGTGTGCATGTACATATGAGCATTCCCAGCCACCTTGGATCACCCAGAGGGAAGCTTGCAGCTGGAAAGGAGGTTAGCTGATCTCTTGATGTGACGTTCATCGTATCCCATGTCATCCCATTAGTGTTATTTCCTCAGGGACCCTGACAGTTGGTATGAGCCGAGGAACTGAAGGTCAGCAGCAGGGTGGGGACATCTTCTCTACCCATACTGGTGAGCCCACATTTCCTTCCCCCACAGCTCTATGCTGCAGGTAGCTTCCCTCTAAACTAGAAAAGGATGCCTGGACAGAGGGACAAAGTGAGACACACCTCTTTCCCTTTGAACCTGAAGTGTGTACAACTGCAGCACGTGATCCCATCTGAATTCCCAGAATCACAAGGACTGAAAAGCAGAACAGGATGGGGGAGGTGATACAGTGCTGCTCAGTGGTGGTACTGATGTCAATGAGAGCTTTTCTAAGGGACAAGGGAGTCTAGATGTCATCCCACCCAAGATCCCAATGAGAGTGCCTAAGGACCCTGCTCACCAAAATACGCAGGATGATGATTGTCACAGAGCCTAGTCAATCATAAAAGCACCCACCCCACATACCACTGTTCTCTCTCCTGCCACCCCAGCTGAGCACTTAAGAGCAAGTGGGAGCAGAAGCTCACTCTCCACCAGCTGAGACCCAGAATGCAATTAGACACAATGACCCAGACCAATGTCCTAGAGACCCTGAAGCTTAGGGCTTGGGAGTCTAAAGAGGAATAGCATGTGTTGGCTGGAGCATTGCTAGGAAATTACTGCTGGCATACAGAGCCTATTGCCTTGTCTTTATAATCTACCACATCTGGACTTGGGGGAAGAACACCACCAGATGTTCAGAAAGCAGTTTTCTTCATTCTTTATAAAGCACAACAATGTACTGTGGTCAAATGCAAATGCGCGTGTGTGTTCAAAGCGTGTGCTCTTGGTGTTTAAAGGATGTTACATTCTATATGATGACACTTAGGGCCATAAATCACACCCACAGCGGTGCAGGGTGGAGGATGAGACACTGTGCTCCTCTCCCCTCTGTCTGCTGTCTTGGTCCCCATGATTTTCTGTCTCTTTTCAAGCTGCATCATGTTGGAACCTTTTCAATAAACAGAATCCAGGAGTGCCCCTCCTGCAACCCATCTGCTGGGGACAGGTTCCAAGTCTCTTGGTGCTTCAAAGCACGACTCATGCACAGCCCTGGGCATGATGTTTTTTTTTTCTCTCTGCAGAATGCCTCTGACAATGGTTAATTTATAAATTGGGTACCATACGAGATGAACCACAATAACTAATAATAAGATGGACCAGTTATAACGATACATTGTGATAAGTTACATGAGTGTACCGCTTCTCTTTTGCTCTCTCTCAAAATAGTTTGTCATGCTGCATTTAGACATCAGCCCTCATTCGACAATTGACTTGGTAACTGATGGCTAATGGGTGGGTAATGAACGCAGCACGTATACACCAGGCATAGGGATGATTTGTGTCCTGAGCAACACAGACCTGGGCAGTACAAGGTTTCATCATGCTTCTCTGAAGGGCACAGCTTACATTTTAAGAGCCCATGAATGGTTTCTTTCCGTAATTTTTCATTTAGTATTTTCAGACTGTGATTGACCAACTGCAAGCTAACTTAAGTCAGAAGAGTGAAACCATAGACAACAGGGTCTACTGTACTTAACTTGGAGTCTCAGCTCAGCCACCTTGTATCTGGGTGATCTCAGGTAAATTACCTAGAAGCCATCACACTTTTTCTTCCTTCCTTTCCAGGATGAAAAGCCAAGGCCTATCCTGGCTCATTCCAGTGGGAATATACATGAGAGGTGTGCTCAGCTGACTTACTTGAGATGGGCATTTTTCTAAGATGACCTTCAAAGTTATGAGATAAATTACTGACTGCTTATCCCAGAACTGTGAGTCCACTAGGGCACCACTGTCCTGCCTTAATTCCTGAAATGGTCCTGGTACCCAAAGGCCAGAGTCCCTGAGGGCTGAAGCAGACGTGGGAGCCACATCCGGTGAAACCATCTGCAGGCCCTCCTTCTCTCTGTGATCTAGAAGATGCTCCACCTCCTCCAGTGCCAGGATCCCATGCCCTGACCTGGAGCCTGTAAACAGCCTGTGCTCTCTGTTCCCCTCCGTTTGGTACTTGCTCATCTTCACAGCCCAGTGGAAGTCTCAGCTTATGTGTGAGCTCCTCTGGCTGCCTCCGCCACTCCAGGTTGAAACGCTGTTATTGCCACTCCTTCCACGGTGTGTCTGCCCTTGCCTCCACTTACCTGCTGGGCTTGACACGTGCTGGAGAACCCTTTTGTACAATGACACCTGGTGGTTGAACTGGAGATCCCTCATGTATCCTCGATGTCTCTTTTGCCGGGGTTGGGTGGTGGTGATGGTGGTGGTCGTGGTAGTCAGTGTGCAGAGTGACACAGCACATAGCTGGAAGCACAGCCAGAGAGGCTCACCTGCATGGCATACAGCGTCCGCACTCAGCTCCTGAGTGCAATCCTTGAACTTGGGCTGAACTCTGCCCAGGAGCATCGCCCTGGGAAAAGAAACTGCATTTGCATTGATCCTCTGCACAGCCATTCTCTTTAGGGCCATACATTGTTCCTTCTTGACATGGAACCTGGGTAGCAGCAGTACTCTCCCTCCCTCCTTGCTTGCTATGTAAATATGGGCTCCTTGAAGGATATTTATTGGCCTGCAGAAAAGATGCGGGGGAATTTTGCTCTCTAGGTGAGTGATAAAAAAGAGCAGCCAGCGGATATGTTCGCCAGCTTATTTACCACAAATCTCTTATTTATGGTCTCATAACCTTCTGATGGCCTGGTTCCCCTCCCCATCCACCTGGTTTTCTTCCCAGATGGAGAAATGTGCTGAGCTGAGGACTATTTGTCCAAGGTTCCTTTCTGCTTCTAGTTTCGACAGCTGGAGCCAGACCGATTGATTTCCCTGGGACTACATGGATGCTGATGAGGGCTGCGGCATGATTTCCTTGCTGCAGAGTGTGGCTTAATGTGGTCCGACAGATGGTGTTTGGGGTCCAGCCTGCACTGAGCACCCTCTGGCTGGGTACCTTGCAGCCATGGATGTGCTTTGGGCAGTTCACAGCAGTTCCACGAGGATGCAATGTGTCCCCAAACCAAGCTCTCTTATAGACTGTACAAGTCCCCTTTCCCGTTATCTAGCTGGCAGAACTGTACCATTGCTCATACCCTTATCTGGGTGGCCTCCTAGAATCTCCCACAACAGGCAGACAGCTATGCTCTGTTGGTAGCACCCACCTCCTATCCTTCCATTCCCTGGGTTGCATGCCTGTACGGCCTTTGCCCAGCCCGGTTCCTACTATCCCAGCCTGATACTGCTGCCAAATGGACCTTCTGGGCTCCAGTGTTTAGTTAGGTCCTGGTCCATTCCTGCCCATGGCTCCCTGAGCAGTCTTTCCAAGCTCATACTGACCAGGTTACTCACTGTTGGATTATTTAGATGAATCCTTGACCACAGTACTCAGACTCTTTGGGGGGGGGCATATATCTGGGGACCGTGCCTCTCTTCTGTACTTCCACACAGCAGAGGGACACTCCTTGATTTCCTTTCTCAGCATGGAGGTAATGGTCCAATTCCCTAGCATGGAGCTCTGATGAGCTGGGAAGTGACTTGTCTGCCCCAGCACCTAGCACATGGCACGGCTCATGGACACACGCAAATAACAAAGGGAGAGTGGATGAATTGGGTGTTTCTTCCTCATTCTAAAAACCAGCCCAAGAGGGAAGCAAGGTGGGCCTAAGGCAGTGCAATAAATTTTGATGACAGGAATTGCTACTGCTATTTTGGTCACTGCTTGGGGATTCTATGGAAAGAGTTTCCACAGACCCGTTGTGCCAAGACTGACCAACCAGGAGGCCACCATAGTGTAAGATGGACACAGCTCTTTGAAGGATAGTAAATCCAATAGGGACTTGATTCCTGCCCAGTACCTTCAATTCTCAGGGAGAGGGCCATTTGCTTGCTGGCCATGCCCTCATGCAAGCCCTAGGTGTGGACACTAGCACATTTCACAGGAGAGAAGTGTGAGGTTCAGTAATGCAAGCATGTGGCCCAGATAACAGTGAGCATAAAACAGAGGCCAACTCGACCCATCTGCCCTTGACCTGCCTCTTCCCCTCTGAGGAGTCTCTCTGTGGGGAAGAGCAGCCTTGTTTTGGAGGTATCTGGCTAGGCTGTCAGCTCAGACTTTACCCTAAGAGTGAGGAGGGCTCTCCCGAGTATACACCCCCTAGCTTTCTCCTGATTTGCTGTTGTCCAAGACACTCTCTGCTTTGTGGGCATTATGAAAGTTAGCCAAGAGACAATCAAAGCACGCCTGTACTCTACCCCACCGGTTTCTCTAGCTTGCTGGAGCCTTTATCCTGCATCCTCCAAGGAGGGCTTCTCTTGTTCTCATCATAGAGAGGTGAGAGAAACTGGAGGTGTCCTGAATGGGTGACTCCTATTGGATGGCTGCATGCTCCTGCAAGTACACTTCAGCCTCTTGCAACAGTCCCCCAACAGGAAAAACCAGAGTGGCACCTTGGAGCACCAAGAGAAGGGAGCAGAGGGGCATGTGTCTCTGTGGGAGTGTCACCACCCTCAGTGAACAAAAGGAGTCTCTCTGGCTCAAACACTTAAATACTTTGCAGGATGTCCATCCCCGCCCTGCCCCCGCCCCCCCATCAGACAGTCCTCCAACATCCTGTGATGAGCTGATAGGCTCTTCTGCTGTCTTATAGGGGATGAAACGGAGGTTCAAAGTGGTTAAGGACCGCCCAAGTGTCCCCTGATCTTAAGGGGGAGAGTCAAGATGCTCTTGTGCTTTCTTGCCAATTCTGCCTTCCACTTCCTTCTAGGGACCAGATGTACTGCGCTAGCTGAGTGTAGTTTCCCAGGAGGTGTGGTTACGTTGGAGGAGATAGCTGGGGCAATGTTGCTGGTTCCTCAGGGTCCCTTGGGAATGGACATGTGTCGAATTACCATTATGGTGGTGATGAGGTGCTCAGGACAGGGAGCCCCATCCCACCTCTGTGTGGGAATACTTGACTCGAGGAGGCAGATTCAAGACAGGTGAGTCAAGTGGACAGGTCAGGGAGAAAGCTAGCTGCTCCAGGGAGAGGAGCCTGGGTAAGCCCAGGAGCTGGGCTGTTACCCAGACTGCCAAGTATCTGGAATGACAAGGAGTGGGTTGGCCTGGAATCCTGAGGATCGGGCAGGGTAGAGACCATGTGGTGCAGATGGTGGGGTGGAAAGGGAAGGTGCCAGACCCTGGAAGGCTGCAGGACAGACTGGGGACATGGATCATGGGCAAGTGGGAGAACAGAATGGTTTTAAGCAGGAGGAATGTGTTCAAATTTATTTTTTCAAAGGATTATTCTGGAAGCTTTAAGTGGATCAAGGCCAGGTTTTGGGGGTGAGAGGTGGTAAGGACTTTGAAAATGTAAAAACGTGCAGAAATGCAAGAATAAAGTTGGAAGCTATTCAGAGAGATAAAAGCAGCAGGAACTATCAAATTTGGGAGGAGACTGCAAAAGCTAAAGGTACATGATGGCTTCCAGGACACCTGCTGGGTCCTGGCACAACAATGAGATGGCCTGAACACATGGCAATCAGCTTCCCACTGCTGATGTGGAGGCCTGTGGCTGCCCACTCTGGACATGTCCAGTGGGGTCCTGGGCCTATCACTCAGGGAAAGAACAGGGCCCACCAGCTTGAGGTTGATGTATTGGGAGGGTAACAGAAGAAGCAAAGGAAAGACCTAGATAACAAAGGTACTCAGGAGCTGGAGAGATGGCTCAGTGGTTAAGAGCATTTGTTGCTCTTGCAGAGGACCTGGGTTCTATTCCCAGTACCTACACAATAGTTCACAACCATCCATACTGCAGTTCCAGGGTATCTAACAGGCATGCACACAGTGTACACTTGTCACACATGCATGTAGTCAAAGCATCCATTCACACAAAATAAATGAATATATCTTTAAAAATTGAAAAAAGTTAAAAAAAATAATTGAAGGTACTAAAAGGAAGGCCATAGGGGGAAGGTCAAGAAAAATGAGGGACTAGTTTCAGGAGCAGGCACTGTCCATGGGCCCAATGTCACAGAGACCCTGCAAGGTAAGGCAAGTGCTGGCTGGACTTGACCCTTCAGGGTCATTCCACAGTTGCAGAGGTTGATGCAGCAATGGGTGGGAGTAGATGCCAAAGCAAGGACAGAACAGCGGCAGAAGTGGGTTTGTAGTGCAAGCTCTTTCCCAGGGTTGAAGGAGAAGGGAAGCACAGTCCACAGCACCGCCTTCAGAGAGCTCCTTTTCTTTAAATGGCCTCACTAGCATCATGGAGGAAGCTTGCATAGGGATGCTTGATGTCTTCAGTTCCCAGCAGGACATGGCCTGAAGCACACAGGACCACTCCCTCCCTCTTCTTCAGGGATGCCTGCCTGGCTGTTGTGGTCCAGCATGAATCCTGGGTTTCCCTCCTTGCATGCTTTTCCTCTCACTTCTCTCAGTCCGAAGGATTCCACAAATGGTCACCTGATTGTTGATTTCCCTGGTACCAACAGTTCGAGGGTGGCCTGACTTACGCAAGCTCTAGGATCAGCACATGAAGCAGCAGGTGGCACACAGTAGGACTGAACTTGATCTTAGGGGGGCGCTGGATGGTTAGTCACCACACGTTCTTTGGTTTCTGTCGCTGTGACTAGACATCCTGACCTAAAGCAACTTAGAGAGGAAAACATTCATGATCTCTTTTAGGTTAGAGTCTACCATCAAAGAAAGCCAGGGCAAGAGCTCAGACAGGAACGGGGAGGCGGGAACTGAAGCAGAGACCCTGGAATAACACTATGTACTGGCTTGCTCTCCATGGTTTGCTCAGCCTGCTCTCTTATGCAACCTAGGACCACCTGCCCAGGGGTGGCACCACCCATTTTGGACTCGTTCCTCCTCCATCAATTATTAATCAAGAAAACACCTCACAGACACATCCATGGACCAATCTGATGGAGACAATTCGTCAGCTGAGGTTCCCTTCCCAAGGGACTCTAGTTTATGTCAAGTTGACAAAAACTGCCTAGCACACCACAGGATGGACCAAATGTCTTCATGTTCCAAGGGAGCTCCCTCACAGCAGAGTGGACCAGAATTGGAAGAGGGCTATGAAGAAGACAGGAGGTGGAAGGACTTGGGGCCAACCAGTGAATGGATTGCTGAAGTCTGAGTTGTACGTCTCTTCTAGTCCTTCCTTCAGAGACATCAGGGACACCACCACAGGCAAGCTGGTTGACCACAGGGCTACAGAAATCAGCAAACACTACAAGTTGAAGTTCTGTCTTACACCTCACTAGATGGTCTAGGAGTGAGGAGAGAATCAGGGTTGCACAGGAATCTACGAAACAGCCCTGGGCTCCTGCAAGCCCCCGGAGGATTGACCAACAAGAATTTTTAGGTCCTCTTCAAACTTTTTTTCTTTTCTTTAGAAACAGACAGGAACATTCTCTTCCTAATTTGGACCTCAGTATCTGCTCTGTTTCCTTTAGTAGAAATAATACGGTAAGAACAGGTTAAGAGGGCAAAGGGGTTTTGGTGACTAATGTTTTGCTTTGTTTTGTTTTCAGGGATCAAGATCCCTGGGATCTGGGAGGAAAATTGAACAGAGCAGGGCGGGATCTCCGTGTTTCCTCTTTGGGTGGCATTTGGAGCCAGGTCACCTGATTAGAAGCTAGAGAAAAGAAAGGAACAGAGCTAATGAGCTGAGTCTCCCTGCCTCACCATTCAGAAGAGGCCCTGTCCTCACCAATCAGAAGGCGGGGACCACAAACCTTTGTCTGGAGAATGAGTTCAATGAGAGTCTATCTCCTGGCTTCTCTTCACCCATCTGCCCTGGAGGTCCCACGGCTTCGTTTCTAGGAAAACACACAACTGTGTCTCTCCAGGGGGACAAAAAGAGGGGACTTGACAGCTGTTGGCAGCCCAGAGTGGAAAGAAGCCTAGCATTCAAATGGTCACCAATTTGGGGTGCTATTGACCATAGCCAGTAGATTCTGTAACACGTTTCAAAATGCCTGGCAAAGATCCCCTGTTTCAAGCACATATGTGTGTCCATGTGCGCTCGACTCCATGATCAATGGATACCAAACATGTCTGGTGTCTGCATCGAAGAAAATATGCTCCCTGCTTGCACTGCATACCACACCTTCTCTGATCTCATCCTCATACACATGCTGGGGGGGATGGCCATTTCTACTCCGTATGTTCTAGAAATGAACTGGCAAATGCGTATTTGTTCTTCTCTCCTCGTTTTCACCAACTTGGTTCTCTGCTTCAGATCTCTCTCCCTTCCCCAGTCTCTCATCTTGTTTCTCTGCTTCAGATCTCTCCCCCTTCCGTAGTCTCCCCAAGTGCCCTCCCCACAGCCCCCTTCAGAGCCTTCATTTCTCTCCTTTCTTTTCTCCTTGGCAGCTCCTTTTCCCTTCTCTGACTCTTCCTCTGGGCCTCTCTCCTGTCTCCTTCCTCTCTCTCACCCAGCAATCCCAAGGTCAACAAGCAACTGTACGGAGACCTGCACTCACGAGGCTTTAATTAGGATCCCTTCAGAAACCTTGACCCCGGAGAGAGCTCGGCACTCAACTGCCAATTTCCTTAGCTCTAGCTCATCGCTGCTTCGCCTCGCCTCGCCTGGCTCCTCCATGCCTTTAAGAGCAAAAAGCCAATAAAAGAGATTTAGAATGGACACATGGACAAGGAAAGGCCTGAAGGCATCCCACCTCCCCTTCCCACTCACAGTTGAGAAAATTGAGGCTGCACTCTGGCAGGAACCTGGATACCTCAGCCTCATGGAGCCAGTGAAGAGAGATGCTGCCCTCAGGCCCATGTACCCCACTCTTTCCCACTCTGGTGCCCCAGGACCTGGCCACAAAAGGACTCTGAATTTAGAGAACATCTTAAGGACCAGACTGCTTAGCAACATGTGCTGACATTTTTTTTTTCCTAGACATGCCCCGAGGCATCTTGGGAAGAAGCTGCAAAGTTAAACAGAAACAAACGGTGAACTCAGTAATTGCACACGCTCCTATTTTCTTAAGAAACCAACTGGATCTCATTACGATAGGCTCCTGAACGTAGACAGAGAAAACCTTGTCGTCACCCGTTAAATATGTCTAATTTTACACACTGTCATGTAGTGCTCCATCCAGCTGGCTCTCTTCGAGGAGGAGGAATGAATGATAGCCGCTTGGCCTGTTTCTCAGCACGTAGGGTGTTTTTTTTTTTTTTTCTTCTTTTCAGGGAGGGCTGGGGAGGATGCCTTGTCTCCTTCATACCTAACATCTGCAGTAGACTTTTAATTAATCAAAACCAGAAACTGTTAGTCTAAGGTTGATAGGCCATTTTGTCTTATTCAAATCCCACCACTTGGCCAGTCCTCAGTTTCCCCAACTGTAAAGTGAGAGCTGCCTGGCGCTTCCCAGGGCCTCTGCAGTGCTAAGCGCTGCTGCTGCTCAGACCCACTCTGCGCTTGCCAAGACCTTAATTGCATCAAAATGCTGAGCAGAGTCTGCTTTTTGTTAAGGCTTTTGCTTACAGAACTGTCTTCCAAATCGAGAACCTTCCTGATGCTTTGAAATAAGCCTAGACCTTAATGAAAAATGAAAATTGCAATATGGAGCCTCCGAGTGCCCTCAGCTCCCCGTAAGGAAACGTGCACAGAGGACACACATCCGGTTCAAGGACTTTATACAAACTTATCGTAACTTAACAGTTATAAGCTAATAGTCAAAAGGAATTAATAATAGGGATGTGGCCATTTGAGCAGTGAGATGGGCCCGTGTCATGGAATTTTTGCAGCTAAACCCTCTTGAGTTTCTGTACGCTAATAGCAATTAGCTCCTGAGTTAATGGCAGCTGCGGTCATAATGAGATTGGAATTGATCATTTGGAAGCAGGCTCCCATAAGCTGGCCTTATGAGCCATTTCAGCCACAAAGCACTGCCTTGACCCCTTCTCCTCATACCTTCCATCACGACCTCGTCTTCAAGGCTCCCTGGAGTCAGCATACAGGCTCCTTCACATACAGCCTGCGCTGGACAGGGCACAGACAGCACGGAGGTCAGCTGGGATTCTGAGCCCTGAAGGTCAGATTCCAGATGGCTTCTGTTCACCAACCCTGTCCTGGACCCTTTTCACTGGGAGCTCTGGTCCATCTTAGGGTTAGTTTCTGTTCCTTACTCTGCACTTACCAGTTCCGGACAATGAGTTAGCTTTTCTCCATCTCAGCAGCGTTGGCTGTAAAGAGCATGTTACCTACCAAGTGGGTTTGTAGTAGTGATGAAATAAGAAAATCTATTTGAAGATGTACGATAATTGCCTTTCTCTGTGTATCAGTTAGCTTTGGCTGTGTAACAAATCATTCTCCAAATTAATGATTTACAATAACAATCCTTTTGTCTAGCTCAGGGTTACAGGGCTCTGCTGGGTGTTTTTCCTGGACACTCGCATACCACTATCATTGCTTGATGGGGGAGGGGGAGCTGGATGGTCTAAGTATGATACATACACACATGTGGTTGGCAGGTTTTCAGCCTGAGTCATAGGAGTAACTGAGCCCTGTGACTGGCATCCTCTAGCAGGTTAGCTTGGGCTCATTCACATAGTGGTCTCAGGATCACCAAGCTCACGCAGGGAAGGCAAATTTCAATGACACAGGCTTCCTAAGTCTCCTGTGTTACACTTGCTGTTGTGCTATTGGCCAAGAAAAATCATGTGGCTAAGCCTAGCTACACCGCCATCACCACCACCCCCATGCAAAAGGGCACACAGTCAGAGCTGGAATGAGTCTGCGCTCAGCTTTCTGGTCTACCACACCTACCTTTCCTTTTGTTAGCTCCATTCATCTGCAAGACGGCATAGGCATTTCAAAAATGACTACTGATGCATGCAGAGTGAGTTATAAAAAGTAGTTTCCAACTGTTAATAATAAAATTGAGGAATCAGGGATGAGGCATGGCTCTGTGGGTAAAGTATCTGCAGTGCAAACATCAGGACTTCAGTCCAGACTCAAGCACCTCCCACCCCCTGTGCAAAAAGCAGGGCCTGGTGATTCATGCCTAACCAGGGCACTAGAAGACAGAGACAGGAGGATCCCTAGGGCTTACCTAGAGAGCCACTCTAGCTGAACCAACAGGCTTCTGGTTTAGTGCCTTTGTCCCTAAAAATATGGTAGAGGGTGACTGAGTCTACCTCTGGCCTCCGCGTGTGCACGCACAGCTGCATATACCCACAGGCATGTGCATGCATGCACTCAATTTAAAAAAAAAAACTCAGCTTAAAAAAATAAAATTGAGTCTCTATGATGTGACATAACTTGGCCAAGACATCACGGTGCTTGGGCAGTGGTGGCGGCAGGACTGACGCCCCCTTCCTTGTCTTCTCCTGTGCACCTGAAGGAAACAGTCAACATAGAGATTTGAACATTCTCTAAAAAATGTAAGCCCACCCCCCCTAGTACTTCAGAGATCTGTTTTCTGTGAGCTTTTAATTCCCATATTCTAAGGTCTGGGGGGGGTGGTCTCATGACCCCGCCCCCGGTCTGGGATACTCTGAAAGGTAACATGGCCTAGACACTTAATGTATCTCCCTGCCGAGTGGGCTTTATGGAAGGGGTCCCACAACCTCCCCACCCTCCTCTCCGTCTTTGGCTTCCTGGAGTCTCAGCCCATGAGTCAATATGTAGATAATCATAGTGCCAGCTCTGCATTGTCTGAACAAAAGGTGATTAAATTACTCAGGAATCAATTCCAGAGCTGTTTTTCCTTTCTTATTTAAAGAGCACAAACTATTTTCTCCCAAGGATAAAAATCAATATTTGAGGAAAAAATTGGGCCTTATACCATCCCTATCAGGGACCCAAGAAAACTTCGTGGGTGGAGGAAGTGTCAGAGATGCTAACTCTGCCTTCCTAGCTGGAAGGCAGTGGAGGCGGTAGGAGGAAATTGGAGAGCCAAGCTCCCTTTGCTCTAGGCTCACCTGCATGTTTTTTCTCTCTTCCCATAGGTTATGGAAGTTTTGACCTGTGGGAACCATCTGCCTTAGCAACACCCAACCTTCCTACCACACTGGATATAGCAGTCAGCATAGCCTACGCTTTATGACGCAGTAACAAATGGGTCCCAGTGGCCTACAACAGCAAAGCCTTACTCCATACTCATATTTCACATCTTTTCCCATGAGTCCCAGCTGTACTCTGTCCCATCTGCATTCCAGAACAGAGCTGAGAGAGTAGCATCTATCCCAGGCATTTGGAGACTCATTGTTGAGGGAAAACAGAGTAGAAGTCAATAGTTCCCAGGGCTTCTGTTCAGAAGCAGTACAGTTCACTTTTGCTCACATTTCATTGGTTAAATCGAATCAAATGGCCAAGCCTAATGGGGTAGGGAGGAACAATCTTCCATGGAAAAGACCAGCGAATATTTTAAACAATAATATAATCTAACACATATGGCCTCTACTTGGGTCTGCTCAGTGCTGGTGTTTAGACAAGGGTGTGAGTTTTCCAGGGCTGGGTTGGAGTGGGAATGAGACTCAGGGGTACTGTGGGGCATGTGGGGGGCCCACTGGCTCTGACTCTGTCTGCTTCAGTCTCCAACAGAGGAAATCTTAACAGGCACTTCTGTGAAGCCATTTGCTTATGAGCTACACAAGTTTCCAGACGTTTCAACTTGAAGCAGCCCCAAGAATTGCTGGAGTAAAGCCAGAAGCCTGGGCTGTCTAGTCCTATTCTAAGGAACAAACTGTCCCCTCCTCTGAAGGTCACACAGGCCAGGCAGGCTGCACACTGGTTGGAAAAGCTATGACGGGACCACGTGCCCCTGTAAGAACATGGTATACCTTAAGCCCACTGTACTTCAGACCTCGAGTTCCATACAGAAAATATCAGAGAGCTTCAAACTCAGGCAGCTTCTTCACCTTGTCAGCCACATGGCCTTGGACTGTCAGTTCTCTGCATGTCACTGTTGTCAGCGATAAACTGGGACAAATGCCTTCAAAGCAGCCTTCCTTCAAGGCAGGGATGCTCTGGGTAAAGAGTTGCCTGTGGCTTCCCAGGAGCCTGACAAAGACTATGGAGATGAGGTCTGTGGTCACCCCATGTCTCAGGAGACCTGGTAGCGGGTAAAGATGTGTCCTCTGAGATCTCTAACAGGTGGCCGTGGCACACAGAGAGCGTGGAGAGCGTTTAGCTCACATGAGGAATGTCTTTCTAATGCAAGGGGTGAGAGATGGGCTGATATGAAATAATGATTCTCCATCACAGGAAAGGGATTGATATCTGCCTCCCATGAGTGCTCTGAGTAATGGTAAGTATAGAAACTGGGAGGCTCCAAGAATCAAAGACTTTTAGCACTAGACCAGATCTATCTAATTCAGGGGGTTAGTAGGTGTGATCTCACCATGAAAACCATGTGGCCTTCAGAGAAGCATATGCTCTCTTACTTGACCTTGCTTGGGCCTTTGACGTCCCTCTCCAACCGTAATTTCTATCTCTTGGTCCTGTTACCAGTTCTTACAGGGTTCCTACATTCGCTCCAGGGCTGGGGGCTTCTACTCAAGGAGACCAGACATGGCCCTTGAGTTTTGTCCAGGTACAGTAGAGATTTTCATGATTCATTGTGGCTATGCCCTGATGTCCAAGGAGCAGTGGTACCCAGATGCCCAAGGCATGAACCGTGCCCAGGGGAGGTCAGGAGCAACACTGTGGGTTTGCTGTGAGTGAGTGCATTCAAGCACGTGGGGTGGCACTTTGACCACCGACCATTTTCTTAGCCTTGAACAGTGTTTTCCTCCTCCTTGTCCTACTCTATCGTCTTCTACTCTATCGTCTTCTCTCTCCTTGAATTGACAAGGGCAGTGGCATGGCCCAAGGGCTCAGGGTCTCAATCTCATGAGCGTCTCCCACTGGCCCTGTGAACCTGTCAAGAGCCTCTTCTGAGCACAACCACAGCTCAAGGGAACGAGAGTTGTGACACTCACCTACTCCATCACTGGTCCTGTACCAGGTCCCAAGCGGGTACCTTTGTGACGCTAAAGCTGGGGAAGAGTCTGGCTGCTGTGCTGGAGAGTGGCCTACCAAGTACCCGGGCAGCCTTTCCTGTCCGGGCTGCACTGCTCCAGCTTGGTCATGGGTGGCACTGTTGTCTATATCCTAGGTGACAAAGACAGGAGGAACTGACAGTAACAGACTGGTGAGTGGTAAGCACCAAGAACCCCAGTAATTTGGACTGTCATTGTGATGGTGGCCAATACTGACCTCCTGCTGGGACCGGACAGCCCTGTTTGGGCCTAGTCCAGGCCTAGATCTGACCTAAGGCATGGCCTCTGTGAATGATGTGCTGGTCATCTTCCATTGGGCACACTGGTCCCAGTGCCACACTGGCTAATCCTGGACCTGCCAAAGCATTTTTTTTTTTTTAAGGAATTGGGCACCGTGTTTTGCTTGGCTCCCACAGTATGCCTGGAAAGGGGAAACTGAGATGAGGGAACTGAGATGCAGACAAGAAACCGACTCATGACCCAAGGATCAGGGAGCATTGTCCCTTCCTCTGGTGGGGACCAACTCCACTGTGCTCCTCTCTAGAGCTACCAAGGCTGCTATAGACCCCAGGACACTAGACCCAGTACACACCTGCCCTCTAAGGTGGGACCTGAGGCCTATTTGCAATCAGTTCCTCCTGGCTATGCTCATGCAGCTGAGGGCTGGCACTATCTAAGTCAGGCTGGCCTGAGCACTGGACAGGACTAGCCATGATAGACATGGCACCTCCAAGTACAAGGGAACAGAGATAGAACAGAGTAGAGTGGGTTCTGTTGAAAATGGATCTGTACATTCAGGGAGGTGGAAACAGCAAGGTTTTCTTCTATGAGAGCATCTAACTTGTTATACAGTCTTGAATGAGTCATTCTGTGTGCCTCAGTTTCCCCCACCTGTAAAATCAGGTATTAGGGACCCTATGCTAACTTTCCCATGAGTCTGAAATGCCTGCACATGTGCTTCATGACCCCAGCATGAGACGGAGGGCCTCAATAGCCAGTGAGCAGGGTCACTAGCAAGAAATAAATGCCAGCAGGTATGCTCAGGCTGCTTGGGTGGCTCCATCTGTTGTGAGTGCTGCTGCTGTGCTCTCTCTCTCTCTCTCTCTCTCTCTCTCTCTCTCTCTCTCTCTCTC
>CABHPR010135941.1:35238-48594 GCA_902168415.1 Peromyscus melanophrys | reverse complement strand
GAAAGAAAGAAAGAAAGAAAGAAAGAAAGAAAGAAAGAAAGAAAGAAGAAAAAAAAGAAATGGGCAAGGTTCACCAGCTCAGAGAGATAGGAGTCCAGACAAGAACTAGCTGGTGCAAAGGATCAGAAAACAGTGATATTCTCTTCACGGTGGACAAGCCAGTCAGGTGAAGGACAGTGCTGGGCTTCACCACCCTTGAAGACTTACCTAATGAAAGACACATGCTTAACATGTCACAAAGACTTTTCTAGTCTATGTTGTCAGCTAGCTGATGCAAAAGGCCTTTCTGAGACACAGCCCTGAACTTCTTACAGCTACATGCCAGCATTCCGCAGAGAATACTGTGCTGGCTAATAAACGCTCTGGGCACTGACCATGAGACACCGGCTTGTGGATGTGTGCTCCCGACATTTAACTTTGGTGTGTGTTGTTTTGTAGCATTCTGGGGCTCCCTCTTACAGTTCTTAATGTTGCCATGGGTTCCCTAAGGTCCCTTCTCCTTCTTCCATCATAATGAAATGCTGAATCTGAAGAATATGTACTGTGCTATTTTGCACCAAAAGAAAATAGTTTGACTACCAGAAGAGCATCCTTCTTCAAAGTGAATAATACATCTAGTAAATATTTTCTCATGCGTTGCTTTGACTCCAGAAATGACAGGAAGGCTTGCGTGCAGATAAGTATCTGTGAAGTTATGCCTTTAATGTCAGCAACATCATGTCAAGACCTAAAATAACCGGATAAAATTTTTCTCTGTCTTATTCTAACACAACTCATTTCATGTAGTTTGGTTAAACACAACTTGTTTTGCGATCTCTTTCAACTCAACAGTGCATTTTTGCTGTGTTCAGCTTCATGGAATGTGGAGGCAGCATCCGATTCAATATTTTTATTCGGGCTGTTTACTTTGTAGTCAAACATTCTTCAGAAACATTTTAGTCTCCCCATACTTTCCATCCAGGGCTGTCGGTTCCTATTTGGAAAGGTTAATTGAGGCCCAGAATCTCAAAGCCTCCGACACAGAAGCAGCTTCTGCCGGCTTTAATAGTCAACTTTGAATTTGCTGCCAGGGCTGATTCTGCATGTAAATATTTAACTGACTTGTTTTTAAATTTTTTTTTTTTTAACCAGAGTGGGAGAGTGTATTACTATAATATAGTGTGTGAGGTGGGGAAGCCAACTTTTATTTCTGCATGTTCCTTTTTGCTAATTTCTTGGTCAGTGTCTCGTTTGCAGAGGTTTTCTTCACCGTCCTTCACAACACCTTTGGCCTCCTTTGAAGCTGCTGAGTGGAGCAGGACATGATGCAGCCTACTGGTAAGGCGCTCACCGTGTTTAATCAGCGCCCACCCCAACCCCCGTGTCACTGAGTAGACTGAGTTGAGCGGTCTCTCTGCTATGACCCTTAACTCTTGAAAATCAAACATCTCTTCATGAAGGCTGCCTTTGAACAGTTTGCCTGAGCTGCTGACATAACTCCTTTCTTAACCTCTCCAGAAAGTATAGCCTGCTGGGAATGTAGTAGAAATAACCCCAGTGCAGAAGAAACCATTGAGCCAAAGAACTCACTATGAATGCTGTCTTTGCCACAGCTTCCTGCTGAGGAAGAAGAATTTTGTCCCATTCCACCGCCTTCTCTCTCTCTTTCCAGTCTGCTGCCACTGAATTTAGACAGGAGAAGGCAGCTAACATAAAAGCCAGGCTTGAGATGGGTACTCTGTGCCGAAATTATCTATTAATTGTGATACATGCCAGGCACATAACTTAGGCGTTTGAGTAGTCTCATTTTAAAACCAAAAAGACAGGACTAATTTGAATAGTCTATCTTGAGCCAGAATTTTGAAAATATTTAACATGTAATCCAGGCTGAGTAGGATGGCACACCTGTAATTTCAGCTCTCCGGAGATGGGTGTAGGAGGGTCAGGAATCCAAGGTTGTCTTCAACTACATAGTATGTTCAAGACCAATCTGGGCTACAGGATACCATCTCACCACCACCCCCCCAAAAACAAACCCCAGAAATTTTATCAGCAAGATATTTTAAGTACACTTATTTACAAACTAAGTGTTCAAAATATGGTGCTTACACTTCAGGTGTATCTTAATTCAGATATTAAGTTTTCATCGGAAGTGTGTATATGGTTATTTAGATCTTGTAAAATTAACAGTTGAAAAGGTAGATACAGAACAAAACTTGTTCTAAATATGCTTTAAAAAATGCATTACCAGCAAACTATTGGATTGTTCGTACTTTTTAGATTAATTGAAATTCGATAGAAGTCAAAATTTCTCATTTCAGGTGCAGTGCACAAACACAGAATTCCACTCCAATGTCTTCTAATACAGGAGACAGAAGCCATAAGGAAAAGAGGCAGTTTTAGAATAATTCTATTCCGATCCTTTGTAACCTGTAGGGCATTCTCACGGAATGGAGCACTAGGTAATTTCCATAGGGTCACATAGCTAAGAAGGACCAGAAGGCTAAGAACATGGGGTTTAAATTCCAACCTAATGCCAGAGCTTAAGATTCTAACGACCATGTCGCACAACAGATGCGTAGCACATGCATAATCTGTAATAAAGACTGATTTCATTTTATTTTATTTGTGTGTGAGGGAGGGGACAGGGTGCATGCCTGCGACAGTGCACATGTGGAGGTCAGAGCACAAGTTGGGGCGAGTCAGTCCTTTCCTTCTACCACATGGGTCCTGGGGATCAACCTCAGGTCAGCGTGCTTGACAGCAAGCACCTTGACCTGTAGTTGGTTGATTTTACCCTTTATTCTTTGGGGACCCACTACCCAGCTCCCAAATACATACACGGAGACTTATTCTTTCTTATGAATGCCCGGCCTTAGCTTGGCTTGTTTCTAGCCAGCTTTTCTTAATTATCCTATCTGCCTTTTGCCTCTGGGCTTTTACCTTTCTATATACCCTTCTTTACTTCTCATTCCATGGCTGGCTGTGTAGCTGAATGGCTGGCCCATGGAGTCCTTCTCTCCTTCTCCTCTCACTCCCTGATCTTCTTCCCAGATTTCTCCTCCTACTTATCCTCTCTGCCCACCAGCTCTGCCTATCCTTTCTCCTGCCTAGCCATTCAGCCCTTTAATAGACCATCAGGTGTTTTAGACAGACACAGTAACACAGCTTCATAGAGTTAAACAGATGCAACATAAAAGAATGCAACACATCTTTGCATCATTAAACAAATATTTGACAACATAAACGAATGTAACACATGTTAAAATAATATTCCACGTTTATGCACTGAGCCATCTCACCTGAGCTGATTCTGCGTTTTCCTTCCTGACCACTAATGGTTTCAGGTTCCAACTCTCCTCCTTTTTACCCGACACATGGCCAAGCCTGTGAGAACATAATTGCATTCTATCTCTTGGTTCCAGAAAACAAGCTTACCTCATTCTGCCCCTACCACACTCCAGCCCCATCCCACTCAGTCACGCTCAGCCTGGCTTGGATACTTACTCTGTTGCTCTTCAAGAGTGAAGGATAAATCTCTTTATTCTCTCAGTTGGGTGTGGCAACATTTATCAACTTCTAAACAAATTTTGGGCAAAAGATATTGATAACACCCTATATGGGACAAAAATAAAAGACTATTAAACTAAATATTGTGACTTGATATGATACCAGAAGCTTTCTCCAATGGCAGAAATGACAAGGATTACTGGAGACCCTGTGCTGCTGGGAATTGCTTCCAATGCTTTGGGCATGCCAGACAAGTAATCCACCACCAAGCTATATCCACAGCCCAAATTCATGAATCTCATTATTACATTTGCAAAGAAACTTTGGTTGCTACGTTGTCTAATTATGGTGAATATTATTGGTGGGGGAAGTATAATTATCTTTCTCCACACTCCAAACATATGTCAACTCTTCACTAAGCCATTTCCCAGCTCCAGGGAACAGGAACGGGTAATTTGATGGATGTGTTCCTAAAGCTCAGTTTCCTGGTGAACAGGGTTGTTCTTGTTTCTATAAAAGTTAACCCTTGCACAGGACATTCACGAGAGCATTCAATTCTATAGTTCACAACTTTCCATTGCCCCACCACCAACCCCTTGGTGTACCTTCAACATCCCCCCTACTCAGCTCTAGTAGTTGTTACAATCTCCTATAACCTCACCTGTTTATTATTTCTCAGTTCACTGTACCCTGTGAAATGTATCTGTCTAGTCAGCACCAAT
Source organism: Peromyscus melanophrys (assembly GCA_902168415.1). NCBI lineage: Eukaryota > Metazoa > Chordata > Mammalia > Rodentia > Cricetidae > Peromyscus > Peromyscus melanophrys. The sequence goes on along the minus strand of CABHPR010135941.1, from coordinate 44,383 downwards.
CTTGATGGTGGATGGGAAAAATAGTCAATTGCTGTCCTCGCTTTGCAGGGACCCTCAGTGACTTCATGTTGTCACTCATTGTCCATTCACCTTCTCATTTCTTAAACCTCTAACATATCCTCTTACGTTCCTGTGACGAGCTGAGACCTTCCTACTCCATCAAACCAAACTGGCTCAATCAGAAGGGAATGCCAACGGGTCCTCACCTCCAACGGACATGCTGGCAGCATCTGCATCCATACACTCTGCCTCCTTGATGGAGTTAGAGGAGTGAGACACATTCCCACTAACGCACACAACACGAGCTCTGTCACCTAGACAAGGATAGTGCTCCAGTTATCTGCTGCCTTTCTCCTCAGTCACAAGCCCTCGTAATGGCTTATTCTATCTATGGACATGCGTCAAATTTTCCTGAAACTCATTTCCCCCTACTTAGGGTCACACCACTTTTTACTCCTTTTTGTAACAAAATTCCTCAAAGATCAAGCTCTACTATATCAAATTTCTTACCTCATTTTTCTGTTTAAATCACTGCATTCAGCCTTTTACCCTTTTGATTCCACTTAACTACATGTTTTAAATCTGTTTTTTTTTTTAAACTGTGAGTGTGTGTGTATGTGTGTGTGTGTGCATGTATGTCGTGGGTGGCACATGTTGGGGGTAGGTGCTCATGCAGGTGTGTGTACACCCCCATGGAGGGCAGAGGTCACAACTGAGTGTCTTCTTCAACCCCACCCGCACCTTCTTTTTCGAGACAAGATCTCTCAATGAACCTGGAGCTTACCGATTTGGCAAGACTAGCTGCCCAGCGAAGCCCAAGGATCTTGTCTCGGCACTTGGATTACAGGCGTGTATCGCCATGCCTGGGACCTTTCTTGTGGATGCTGAGGATCCAAAGTCAGATCTTCATGACTATGCAGCAAGCGCTTTACCTCTCGAGCCCTCCCTCCAGCCTCTCCACTTACCCGCTGCTGTCAAGGGAACCTATGACCTCTGTGTTGTTAAATCGAATGCTCAGGCCTCAATGTACTGAATTCATTGACACCGTGTGACGATGTGGCTGCCTTCCTCCGTGTTCTTCCGTGACACATTGCCTTACTTGCTTCCCTGTAAGTGTCATTCGAGACAAGGTTTCTCTGTGTAGTTTTGGTGCCTGTCCTGGAACTCACTCTGTAGACCAGGCACACAGAGACCCGCCTGGCTCTGCCTCCCGAGTGCTGGGATTAAGGGCGTGCGCCACCACCGCCACCACCACCCGGCTGATGATTTCTTTTCTTAATGCTGCAGTGTCTCATCAATCAGCCCCGGAATTTTTTTTCCGTCTTTCACTCTTTTGGCGGTCCCTTTTAGTTCTCATACATCCCAACTGTAGTTTCCCTTCCCTGCCCTCCTCCCAGTCCCCTCTCCACATCCTCCTCCCTCAGATCCACTGTTCCTTCGTTTCCCTTCAGAAAAGAGCAGGTCCCCCCCTAGGGATATCAACCAAACACGGCATAACAAGGTAGAATAAGACTAGGCACATATAGACTGGACTAGACAATCCAGTAGGGGGAACAGGGTCCCAAGAGCAGGCAAAAGAGTCAGAGACACCCCCACTCCCACTGTTAGGAGTCCCACAAGAACACCAAGCTACACAACCATAACATATATGCAGAGAACCTAGTGCAGACCCGTTCAGGCTCCAGGATTGCCGCTTCCGTCTCTGTGAGCCCATATGAGACCTGCTTAGTTGATTCTGTGGGCCACGTTCTCCTGGTGTCCTCAACCCCTCTGGCTCCTGTGACCCTCTTTCCCCTCTCCTGCGGGTCCCCCGATCTCTGCCTAATATTTGGCTGTGGATCTCTGCGTCTGCTCTCATCAGCTGCTGGATGAAGCCTCTCTGATGACAATTGGGCTAGGTACCGATATATTCCTCTGGCTGGCTTGGACTGCAATTGAGCCCTTTTGATATGGTCTTATTAGAAATCTTAGCCAGGAGATTTTCTGTACCATCTGAAGCTAGGTGTTACAATACCATTCTTCCATTTAAAGAAAAAGAAAATGGGGAGAACATGAGATGCCTCAATGGGGAAAAGTGCTTGCTGAATGTGGTGATAGTGTCCCCCAATATATTTTGCACCCTAATAAACTTATCTGGGATCAGAGAACAGAACAGCTACTAGATAGAAGCCAGAAAATGGTGGCACACACACCTTTAATCCTAGCATTCTGGAGGCAGAGATCCGTCTGGATCGCTGTGAGTTCAAAGCCACACTGGAAACTGCCAGGCATGGTGACACACGCCTTTAATCCCAGGAAGTGATGGCAGGAAGCAGAAAGGTATATAAGGCATGAGGACCAGGAACTAGAGTCTGTTAAGAATTTAGGCTTTTGAGCAGCTGTTCAGCTGAGATCCATTCGGATGAGGATGCAGAGGCTTCCAGTTTGAGGAAATAAGATCAGCTGAGAAGTTGGCAAGGTGAGGTAGCTGTGGCTTGTTCTGCTTCTCTGATCTTTCAGCATTCATCCCAATACCTGGCTCCAGGTTTGTTTTTATTAATAAGATCTTCTAACAATTCATGCTAGAGCTGAATAATCCTCACAATGTGAGTTCAATTCCCAGAACCCATGGTGGAAGAAGAGAAATGATTTCCAAAGATTGTCCTCTAACCTCTGCATGTGTGCTGTGATATGCACACCTGCATGCACACCACACACACACACACACACACACACACACACAATATGATGATGACGATGATGATGATGATGGTGGATGATGATGGTGGATGGTGTTGGTAGTGGTGGTGGAGGAGGAGTGAAATTTAAATTTAAAAAGACTTTTAAAAATGACTAATTTTGGAGGTAGCATGGGAAAAATTCAAGAGAACTTGGGCATCCTGAGGTGCCAAGATATAAGGAAATGATGAAAAAAATTAAAAGAGGAGATTATGTAAAAAGGGACACAGTTTAGTTCCAAACTAAAGGAACCTTTAGTGCTCAAAACCGGAAATTTTTGAACTATAAAATAAATCACACGGTACTGGATTACCACCCAAATGATAAAATAAATATACATGAATCTATAGAGATATAAATAACCGAGAGAGAGCAAAGACAAATCTGCCATGTAGAAGAATTTCAAACAACTTCTGTAGATGCACCCCCTGCAGGAAGCAGAAGAGCCGTCCCTTCCCTTTCAATCTTGCTTAGATTTCGCAACTTGTTTCCAAAACACAGAACACGGAGAGGGAAGAATACAGCCATTTTCCTGAGAAGAGAGATGACAAACACCGTTATAACCCCCAAGTCGCAGTTACCGTGACCAGCAATGTCACAGTCATGGTATGCTTCCCAGGTGAGGTGTGCTAAGAGGAACGCATCATAGAAAAAAACAGTAAGATACCGATGAAGTCTGGAGCATGAGGAACTAGTGCCACAAGAAGGAGAGCGTCTGACAGCAAGCGAAATGGTGAAGGTGTAGAAAGTAAACCGAGGTTTATATTCAAAAATAAAAGAGCAATTCAACCTCTACCTGCATACTCGTGTTCTCTCTCTCTCTCTCTCTCTCTCTCTCTCTCTCTCTCTCTCTCTCACACACACACACACACACACACACACACACACCACTCTCTTCCAGTGTCAAGCTCTTGAAGCACTTACTCTCGGAACAGGATTCTGTGTAGACGGTGTGATGTACAGAGAAGGTATGTCTCGGATCTAGCTGATAGCCACCTGATGGCCAGCATCAGCCACCGTACAATGATGAGAAAGCCTCTGAGACAACCCCAGGCTCTAAGTGAACTTCCTAAATGAGCCCAGGAAATGTTCAGAATTATTGGCTAGCATCAATGGTAAGAAACTCTTTTATGCTTCTGTTGGGAGGGCTCACACAGATAACATCCCCTATAATTCTCAGGTTAGTTATGCCCTGTTCTTTCCCATATTTGATGTAACAGCCAAGCACTTAGGAAGTCTGGGGAGATGAAAGAGACATTTTCTTGTGGACATAGTAGAAAAAAATTCACTTCTACTTCAAGCTGCTTCTGCATACCAGTGCTGGCTTATACCAGATAGCCTTGAACTGGAGAAATATTTAGCATCAGTTATATAGTAATCAGAGTCCCATTCTGTAGATGAATTTCTAAATGGTCTTATTAAATTAAAAAACACAGAGCCAGATATAGGGGTGAAAACCTGAGAGATCAGGGAAGTAGGAAAAGTCGCAGCTCCCCTCACCTCACTAACTCGGCAGCTTCCAAAGGCGAGCTACTTCCTGTCTACCCATGCCTGTATGCCTTGCTGTTCTGCCATCTGATTTGCTCTCTCTGTCCAGCTACATCACTTCCTCTTCCTGCCCAGCTCTGTCACTTCCTGTCTGTCTGTAAAGACCTCCATGGTTAACTAGTGTTGGAATTTAAGGCGTGTGTCACCATGCCTGGCTGTTATGCCTAACTTTTGAGTCACATTATGTTTTTATATTCATTTCCCAATGCTTGGAGGAAACTGAAGTTAGGATTTTGAATAAGCCAGAAACAGTAAAGCAATTTCCTCCATTCATCTAACACATACTTTTGGAGCATTTAGTCTATGTCCGTGCACTTAGAAATGGTTTCCTTATGTAGCAATGTGGGTTGGAGTGTGTGTGTGTATGTGTGTGTGTGTGTGTGTGTGTGTGTGTGTGTGTGTGTGTGTGAGAGAGAGAGAGAGAGAGAGAGAGAGAGAGAGAGAGAGAGAGAGAGAGAGAGAGAGAGAGAGAGAAACTGTGGAGACTTAAGGTTGGCACAGCTATTTTCCTCTATAGCTCTTCATCTTGTTCAGGCTCTCAGTGAACCCAAGCCTCACATTTTCAGGAAGTCAGACTGGCCCACACACCCCTGGGATCCTCCTCTTTCTGCCCTTCCACTCCTGGCTCTGGCATCACAGGGATCTGCCACCACTCCCTGCTTTGATGTGGGTGCCGGGCATCCACACTCTCATCCTCCTTTGCTCGGCAAGCCTTTTAACCACTGAGCCACCCCCTCAACTCTGCATTTAGAAATGTTTTTTAAAATGATAACTCTGGCTTTGAGCTCCAAGTACAGGATGCTATGAAGTTTGGGGTGGGAAGAGAGGAGATTTTTTTTTTAACTATATTGTGGGCCTTTACTCCATGCTAGGCACCTGGCTTGGGTAGATATGAAAGCATATCAGTTCCATTTTACAGAGGACACAGTGGAAGCCACACAGCCAGTGAGGACAAAGTGGGACTCTCACCTTAGACAGGTTCCTATCATCCCAGTTTTCTCAACTTGACTAGAAAAGCAAAACAACTCCGGACTCTGGAGACAAAGGGCCGATTTGGGACCACAGCTCTGGCAATTAGTGTGCGATCTCAGATAGAATCCTAACTCCCGAGACTCTCCAAAACTGAATCCTTGTAGCAAAGGTTGTGGAAATGTGTGTGTGTGTGTGTGTGTGTGTGTGTGTGTGTGTGTGTGTGTGTCTGTCTGTCTCTCTCTCTCTCTCTCTCTCACACACACACACACACACACACACACACACACACACACACACACACACAACCTCCATTCAGCAGAAAACAGGAAAGGACAATTATGCGAGTAACATCACAGTACCTACTGTGATGTGTTCTTTTGGCCCTGAAGAGGGAACTGTGTGTATTGTAAATCACTAAGCTCTCTCCTATGACGTTGTCCTTATAAAAAACGATAGTATGTGTAGGCCAGGCTAGAACTGATGAAATAAGACGACTTACAAACAGATGACAGGACTCCAGGCACCCAGTATCCATCAGACTGCCCCAAGAGCCAAGGTGCCCCTGTAAAATTAGTGGCACATTAATGTACCATGGTGCATGGCTGAGAAGCTCTGCCTGTAACTCATAAATCTCACCAGAAGACATTATATAAACTTTAGCTACATGGAGAATTGCCAAATAGTTCTATGGCACAGGATGAGAAATGAAACACACTCCCTATCTCTTCATCAAGATCAGGGGTGTTTGAGCACCCAAGAACCAAAACATTTTGAAGCATCTCCAGGCAGTAGATATTTGAATGTAGATATTATCATTTTTGTGGTGTACTGTGCTATTTACAGGTAAAGTAATCAATGAACAAAAAGAATAGGGTGAGGTTGTCACTAGTTTGTGAGAAACTATGAACACCCATTTGGAAATACCCATAAAAAATGAGAGATACTTAAAGAGATTTATTGGAAGGCAATTTTATGCCAAAATGAAATGAGTCAGGAGAAATTTCTTACACTAGTTGAGAGAATTGAGCAGGATACATTGTGGGAAGTCTGGATCACAGCAAGTATAGTTCAGGAGTGGCCACCAGGGTTATGTGTATTGGGTCTTGCACTCATTAAAACTCTGGCTGCTACTAACAGAATACTTTCAATATGGTTAAAAGAACAGACAAACTGTGTGGGTGTGTATATGTGTTGTTCATTATGAGAAAACAGTTACTGGGTGGTAACTGGACCTAAGAATTTACCAAGTGCTCAGGAGGAGCTGGATCAAAGGACCGAAAAGTATCCTAAATTTGGACAACTTCAACAAGGGAATTTCTCCAGACCAACTCGCTTTGCTGTTGTTCAGCCCACTTAGAGGGCAAAAATGAATCCGGTTCCTAAGTTCTTCTCCTCCTACCCATCTGGGGAATTTCTTTCCTTCTTCCTTCCTTAGTTTGTGTTGCTTTGGTGTTTGAGACAGGGTCTCATTCTCTCACTCAGTTTGACCCGTGACTCTTAGCAGTCCTTCCTTCTCATCCTCCCGAGTGCAGGGATTACAGATATGAGCCACTACACCAGACCATGGAGTTTCTTCTTTTAATGCTTTTATTATCATGTATTAATTATACAAAATAACGGGTTTCGTTGCTGTGGGATGTCTTTCTGTATGCTGTGAATATGTGCTGCTACCATTGGTTAATAAAGAAGCTGCTATGGCCTACGGCGAGGGAGAATGGAGCCAGGCAGGAAATCCAAGAGAGAGAAAGAGAAGAAAGGTGGGGTCGGGGAGGCGCTGTGAGTTGCCACCAGGAGAAGGAAGATGTGAGAGAACAGGTAATGCCACGAAGCCATGTGGCAGAACACAGATTAATAGGAATGGGCTGAATTAAGTTATAAGAGCTAGCTAGTAAGGAGCCTGAGCCATAGGCCATACAGTTTGTAATTAAGCCTCAGTGTGATTATTTTATAAGCCGCTGTGGGGCCACATTGGGACAGAAAGTTCAGCCTACATTTCATTATGATATTTCATACATGTGCATAATGTATTTTGATCATATTCACCCCATAGCCTCTTCCCAACTAGTCCATTCCTCTTCTACTTTCATCTGTGTGTGCACGTGTGTGTGTGTGTGTGTGTGTGTTTGCGAGCGCGCGCCTCTGTGTATGCTTCTGTGTGTGTCCCAGTGAGTTTTACTAGAGTTGCTCACAGGAGTATGAGAGACTTAGCAATGGCTACACTAATGAATAAAATGTTTCTCCCTCTATCAGCAACCATTAACACTTTCAGATCGATCCTCAGGGAGGGATAAGACCACATGAGTCATTCCCTCTTCCTGTGACTAGATATTGATGGGTTAAATCTTTTGCAGATGATCTCAGCTGCTGTGAGTCCAGGAATGCCATAGCCACATGTCCTGGAAGACATTGTTCTGCAACACGCCAACCTGTCATCCAGCCCTTACATTCTTCCTATCATCTTTTCCACAATGCATGGGATGTTTTTTAATTCAGAGTCTCAAAAATGAATATCAGAATTGCCTAATTTAGATCAGGTATCCAATCATCCCCCTGGAGGGTGGGATCCTTCACCTTACTAAGTGCTACTTTCATGATTGAAATAGAGCAATGCCCAGTCCTCTCCTCTGAACCAGGCCTGCTGATAGACTGCCCACTCCAGTATAACTTAAGGAAGGGTTAGACATGTTGTATAATGCGTGCAAAGCTAGGTTATTACTCCTGAGCCCCGCCAGAAGAGGAGCAAGACAAGTTACCAAAATGCAAAGCCAGAGAGAAGCTTTGAAATTCTTAGATGGGCTGCAGCAGCCCAAAATGACCCTAGGAAGGAACCTAGAAAACAATCTCCATCTCTGTGGTTTACCCCACTGGCCAGATCAAAGGATGAAGACCCTTGATAATGCAGCCACTAGAGCCTGCCTGCCAAGGGGAGAGGGTGGAAAGCGTAGAGTACTGAGTGACATTTCTGGTTATTGTTCCCGGAATAATATGCAAAGGAAATTACTCTTCTGCCCAGGTTTTGATGGCTTCCTTTAGAAAGCGTCCCAGCATGTTATAACATCATACTGCCATGCCTTCATTTCAACGCCAGTCAATATAGACTAATAATAAGCTGTCCTACTTTATCTAAGGTGCATTCCTTGTCTCCAGCCTTGCTGCCCTACTTAATCATCTAAGACCAAGTTTAAACCCACCACTCCCTCAGGGCCTCTGTCTGCCAGCCTCTTATTGCGCCTGGGTGAATATTTCGTGCACCTTGCTTGCCCAGGTTCATGATCGTTCATCTCTGTGTCCCTATGGAGACGCTTGCAAAACCATCACCCATAGAGGATGCTAGAGTTCATGGAGTCTTTGTGGCAGAAAGAATTTTGCAGATCTCATTTTTTCTAGGGTGGTGTTCATTTTTTTCTCTCTCTCAAAGATTGCTTAACAGGCCCCGTAGGTTTCTAACTTGGAAATACATACTGTTCAGCAAGTTAGAACATTTACGAAAGGGTTGCTGCTTACCTCACACATTGGAACAGCCTAGCTCTTGCCTTAGGGTTACTTTTGAAGAACTTTTATTTGTATTTTGACTATTCCTGAGAAAGGTTTGGCTGGTATTAAATAACACAGAAATGAATCACCCTTGTATCTTGAGATAGGATAAGGAGTGCAATTATTAAAACTCAGGGGATTGCACGAGGGGAAGGGACTGTTTTTAACCTAGAAATAGTCACAAAAAAAATAAACTTGGAAGTGAGTGTAAGAAATACACACGAGGCTGGGAGGTGGTGGCGCACGCCTTTAATCCCAGCACTCGGGAGGCAGAGCCAGGCGGATCTCTGTGAGTTCGAGGCCAGCCTGGTCTCCAAAGCGAGTTCCAGGAAAGGCACAAAGCTACACAGAGAAACTCTGTCTCGAAAAACCA
>CABHPR010135941.1:4375-35138 GCA_902168415.1 Peromyscus melanophrys | reverse complement strand
AAAAAAAAAATACACACGATATTCCATTGTATATTTTTTTAATGTTAGTCTAAGAATTATTTTGGAGTGGGTGGTCTAAAAACTGTTCAACTTCCCAAAAGAAATATCAGAAAAGGACAAAAATCCAACTTTTTAAGACTCATAATCTCCAAATCTCCTTCAGGATGTTTGAGTGTATGGTAAGAGACCCACCCCTGGATATGTAGTTGCTATTTAAGTTCAAAGTGTTGAAATCAAAGCAGTCAGCCATGCTCTTTGTTCAGCCTGCTTCTTCCTGACCTTGCAGTCATGACTTTGAACTTGTTATCATGGATTCTCTATACACTTCTCTGCTCTAGTATTCAGTCAAACACCACACCACTTCTCTCATGTCTATATACAAACCACTCTAAAAAAGATTCGTTCTCAATGGTATACTTAATAATAAAATACAGCCGGGCGTTGGTGGCGCACGCTTTTAATCCCAGCACTTGGGAGGCAGAGGCAGGCGGATCTCTGTGAGTTTGAGGCCAGCCTGGGCTACAGAGTGAGTTCCAGGAAAGGCGCAAAGCTACGCAGAGAAACCCTGTCTTGAAAAACCAAATAGTAGTAGTAGTAGTAGTAGTAATAATAATAATAATAATAATAATAATAATAATAATAATAATAATACAAAGAAAGCATCTAAGAACTCAGTAAAGGTGCTAATAGGACCTGAGAGATTCCTGAGAAGTATTAAATAAGATGATACACATAAAGTCGGGGACCTGGAAGCATGTGGTGGCACAGAGTGGACCTCAGTGTAAAGACACAGAAATCATGAGAAGACTGTCTTCCCCACTGCCTCCGACAGCATCCACCTGTGGAGATTAGACCTCCAACTGGTGTGGCAAGGGAAAAGTGTCGGACTCTGCGTCATGCCCGCCCCGGCTGGTACAGGACTTGCTTGCTGGTGGGATGAGCACACTTGGAAGGGAATGACCTTGGGCTGGGTGAGATCATTCCTCCTGCATCACCTGTGATAGCATCTAGAGAACAAGAGCACAGCCTCCTACACACCCCATACCAACACAAAGCATTTCGTTGACAGATCTCATCTCTCTCAAGCTTCCAGATTCTTGACCTTCTGAGGTCAGGCTTCTGTGGCAGTTCTCCCCCGCCTCCCTCCACCCCCCCCCCCCCATCTAAATACAGTGTTCAGAGCACTTTGACATCTAAGTAAGGAAAGTTTTCCAAGACAACGACCTCAATGGCCAAGGTAACAAGTATTTGGGGGGGGGGGGGCGGAAATAATAAACTAGTGCAGAAAAATCCTGTGTTAAATTCTCTCCTTGTAATGCACAATTTTTGCCTTCTCATTCCCCAGCTGTCATTAGATATGCCAACGATCACATCTTCTGTCTTTACAAGCCCCAAAACTTTAAAGACAATTATGATAATGACAGTTAATACCGTCCATTGCCCCCTGGCCAACCTTGTGTTCACAGTCCCACTGGGTTCTCAAATGAACTCTCTAACATCAGTCCTAATACGATGCCTATGTTACACTTGGCTCCTGAGGGGTAAAGGACGCTCGCTACTTTGCCCAACTTTAAATCACTAGTAAAGATGAAGCCAGTATGTAAACCCATTTGTGAACCAAATCCAATCCTTCAGTGACACCTTGGGACCTTCCCTAATTGTCATCCTTGTCTGACTAAGACTGGATGATGTTTTGGACAATACTCACTTAAGTATCTTTCTTTTGTCATTAGCTAAGGCCCTGCGGTTCTCAACCTTCCTCATGCTGTGACCCTTTAATACAGTTCTTCATGTTGTGGTGACCCCCAATCATAAAATTATTTTCATTGCTACTTTATAATTATAATGTTGCTACTGTTATGAATTGTAATGTAAATATTTGATATGCGGGATATCTGATATGTGACCCCTGTGAAAGGGTCGGTTGACCCCCTAAAAGGGTCACAACCCACAGTTTGAGAACCACTGGCTTGGGCACGTATTCAATTCAGTTCAGCCCTATGCTGAGCCATCTAACAGATACAGGGATTACTGCTTCAATGTTCCTGAATTTTAACTTTCTTCACCCCAGCTCAATGTATGCCCCTCTGGATTAACTATCCCAACTTGACTTCATCATCTAAACAGAATCAGGGAATGCACAGCAAAGCACTGGGTACAAGGCATTTATCTCTTGATAGTGTTGTGTGATCGTTCTATGAAAAGACCACCAAAGGAACCTGCTGGTGCTCATGTAGCCAGGAACAGGAGGCTCCTCGGTAAAATCTTGGCTGTATCTTCAAAGAACTCCAGAGGTGGGTATTTGTTGGATTTAGGGAGCTTGTGTTAGGATGAAATTTTCAGCGTGGGGATCTGATGTTGACTGTCCTGGTTTGGCGGCATAATGATAGGGCTTTGGCAAGTTCAGCGAGGCCTGGGTTTTGAAGCAACTCTCAATAAGTGAACATCCCTTTGATAAGTAACTTGGCACCCAGTTGAACAGTATGTTATGAAGACAGATGAAGTTTCAGGGATTTTTTTGAAGTGAGCATTTGACAACTTTATCGTCTTACCCCAAGATTTCCCAGGAGAGAAGTTATGTCGGGGTAGCCCATGCTTGCTCATGGAGTTACAAGCAGTTTTCATTCGGTGTTTATGTCCCTTATCTGTAAGTGGGGATGATTAAAGCACTTACTTGGAGAGACATCATGAGGTTTAATGAGCTAATTGAGCTCTTAGAAGGGGGTTAGCACACAGAAGACTCTCAGGATGCATTCAGCACCATACCTAGAACTCAATGCAGGTACTCTTGCCCCAGACAGACCAAAGAAGAATCTTCTATGATAAATCTTCTCTGAAGCAATGGATTATGGGCTGAATTATGTCTTCTCCAATGTATGTGCTGAAGTCCTGATTTGTAATGTGACTCCTTTAAGGACAGAGCCTCTGAGGAGGTAATTAAGGTTAAATGAGGTCATGAGATCGGGACTCCAAAGCAAAGGTGTCTTTATAAGAAAAGTAAGAAATCCTGGACAGGCCTTTCTCTTCACAGACACACAGGAACAGCCACGAAAGGGAAAAATAAGCTGTCTGTGGGCCAACAAGAGACCTCCATGTCACTTTGATTTTTTTAAAAGCCAAATGTATAAAGTTTGCCTCTGGGGCCCGAGATCTTTGTCTTTACTGAATTCTATTAAGGCTCGGTTGCTCTGCCTCCTGATGGGTTGGGCCGATCAGGGATAGGTGTGGCCGTGGCAGATTGCACATTGGATGTTTGGCTGGGTGCGTGCAGCAACATGCCAATCATTCTGCTGGACCCTTGCCTGGGCTGTTCTCTTGCCAAAACCGCATTTCATCACAGCCATGTATTTGGCCCCTCACCCACACTTCAAATGCCACTTCTCCCCAGGGGCACCTCCCTGGCCATCCTCACCTAAAAGAGCACCGTCTACCTCGCCTTCTCAACACTTTCGTTAATGACTAATGCCAGGTTTTTTTTTTTCCATGTTTCTACTGCCTGGACTCTTGGTGACTAAGGTAGTGATGACGTAGCCCACTGTCCTCTCATTTCTTGTCCAGCACATGCGCATAAATGATGACTCAGGAGACAAATCCATAAACAGAATCCAAAGGGTGAGAGAGAGACATTAATTGGGGTGATAATCAAAAGTTGAGATTGCAAGGGAAAGGAATAAAACCACAGGAGCCGATGGTCTCTCATTTCTTCACACATTTTTTCCAGCTTTCTCTTTCACCTGCTCTTCCCCGGGGCTGAAGATAGGCCAAGGGAGAAAGCAGAAACCGCCACTTCCCCGGGCCTTGTTATTCAGCTATGGGAGATAGACAATAAACAGGATCAATAATTAACACTATGCCGTGCTAGAGGAGATATGCCCTGTGGAAAAGTGAAACAGGGCAGAGGACATCTAGAACAGAAGGAGGTGAGCGGTTACAGGGTAAGCTACGCAGCAGGGGACTGAGACGGTATGTTCCAGCTCAGGCGTGGAAGACAGCAGGGTGACTCTTTTTTTTTTTTTTCAATTCTTCTCTCATACATTACATCTCAACCACAGTTTCTCCTCCCTCCACTCCTTCCAGTACCCCCACCCCACCCCATCTCCCCCAGATCCACTCTTCCTCCTTTCCTCTTCAAAAAGAGCAGGCCCCCCAGGGATATCAACCGAACACTGCGTAACAAGTTACCATAAGACTAGGCACAAACCCTCATATCAAGGCTGGACGATGCAACCCAGGAGAAGGAACAGGGTCCCCAAATCAGGCAAAAGAGTCAGGGACATCCCCACTCTTAGGTGTCCCACAAGAACACCAAGCATGACCTTGGACTCCACCAATTACTAGGCCGGCTGTATGGTCAAGTTGCATGATGTATTCAGGTTTCAGTTATCTATAAAAATAACAGTCCTAATGCATACATTTGCTGTCAAGATCAAATGGTATGCGTGTATTGGGGGGAAAATGTATGCAGAGGACCTAGCTCCCCGACCTATACAGGGTCTATGATTGTCGCCTCTGTCAGCAGAGGCTATGGGGAGAAGATTTTTGTTTTGTTTTGTTTGTTTATTTTTTGTTTGTTTGTTTGGGGAGGGAGAGGAAGACACAGCCAGAGAGCCTGAGGAGTCTGCATTAGGGGTGTGACTAGAAATAAAATGCACGGGGAACAACGGGAAGCCAGTGTGGCCCCCGCAGAGCCAGGAAGGACAAGGGGGATCAGGGAATGAGGAACGTATAGGATGTTGTCAGCCCGTAGGAGGATCTGTGATTTCACTCCGAGCAATGGGAAGCTAGCTGTGTCTGACTTGAAGCAACAAAGTAACAAGATTGGGCTTTTGAGTTGAATAACCTGAGAGAAACAATCCTGGCTTTATCACTAAGAAAGCCAGCATTCGGAGGGAATGGTGATAGGTTTAAAAATCACGAAGCAAGTGGCTGTGCTTGGATTGGCACATCCACATCCTAAATCTATGCTCTTGGCCAACAAACTCTGTCTCCCCACCAAAGACACATGCACAACAGGGCTCCCCAAAAGCCAGGGGAGCAGGAGTCCGTTTCCAGGTAGGGGATCAGATTTTGTTCTGCCAAGGCCAACAATAAAAGCTCTGTCTCAGTCACTCTTTATGGATGAGTCCTTCTAGCTTAAAGAGAGACACTGCCCTCACCCACCCCTACACCTGCTGCGTCCTATAAATGACTAAGACGTATGTCGCCAAAGTACTAGCTGGCCAGGCCTTAAAATCTAGAGATTTGACCTGAAAAATGCCAACTCCTGGCTCTCACAACTCTTATGCAGGGAGCTGCCTTCCCCAGGTTCCAGTATATGTTTTAATGTTTGCAATTACACCCATGCGTTCACATGTAAGTGCAGCTATACGTGTGCCGTGGTACACATGTGAAGGTCAGAGGGCAACCTCGAGTGTCCATCCTCAGTTTTCACCTTGTCTGAGTCAGGGCCCCTTGTTTTGCCACAATGTACACCAGACTAGCTGGGCTGGAAGTTTCCAGGGACTTTCTTGTCTCCATTCCCATCATGCTTAGGAGTGTTGTTCTGATGTATTTGTGGCCAAATCAAACCAACCTAGCCAAGCTGAAGCAAGTCCCAGATCACTTGATGTTTTCAAAAGTTTCTTTCTTTTCCTCCCAGGGACATGGGCAGTCCCCAACCTTCTTCCGATCTCTGAGCCTCTCCCCTGGACAGAGCTATCAAGCCTGGCTGTGCCCATGCTTCCCTTTTCTGCTCTGGAACATGGTATTTGAACATCTAAGACCATTTCACCGACATCCCTTTCTCACTATTCTCAGTTTTTACCATGATTACTAATCCAGTTTACAAGCAGGGAACCTAAAAAAAAAATGTTAACCAATTAACGGTAACTTTTAATGGCCAATTATACTCTCATAAGTACTAACTGAATTCAATATCATTATGTCTAGGGTGCTGAAGACAACTCTGAACAGGACAGATAAATCCTTAGTTTAGAAAAACAATCAACAAACCTGAAGTCTTACTTCATCCTCAGTGGCATAGTTCTGTTGTACCCAGAAAACTCTTCATATTTTTTTCATTTATTATTTTTGAGCAACATAGGAAGGTAATAGTTTCTCTTTGCTATGAGCTTACGATGTTGAAGTTGGGCATTTGTTGACCTAACAAAACACTTGGAACCGAATGCAGCGCAAGAGCTGATTAAAAGTAAAGCATGTCTCCCTGTCTCCTGGACTGAATGCTTCCAGTAAGGTTTGAATTTCCTCCTTGTTCCTTTAAGCCACGGCACGCAGCCAAGTCATTAACTTTCTGATAGCCTGTCCTCTGTGCTATCTGTTCCAGATCTGGACTCGGTGACTCGGGTTACGGAGCTGCCTTGATGGAGATGGGAATGGGCAACATGTAGAGTCCTAAGTCTGAAAGGCCCAAGATGTTCCCCATGCCAGGAAAACAAAGGAAAACCCAGCAAGGTGACATTTGTCTGCCTTTTTCAAATGCCTAGGCATTCCTCCATTGTCTTCCTAGCCTGAGTTTTAAAATGTAGCAAACAGCAAAAATGACCTCTTCTATGCTTGGCACTGTAAGTTTTGACATGTCTATAAACTCATCCAGTTCCCATTACAACCAATGCCATGAAAATACACATTTCTGGCCTGGGTGTGACAGCACACACCTATCATCCCGGCAGTCCAAAGACTCAGGCAGGAGCATCACCAGTTCCAAGGCGAGTTTGGGCTAGACACTGTGAGACCCTGCCTCAAAACCAAAACACTGAACAAGCAAAACAAAAGCTGCCACTGTGTCCGGCCTCTGGACCCTAATGGGGAACCCGCATCGGTCTGCTGCCTCGCTGGAGCGTGCTAATGGTTAGAGACATTCTCCTAAGTGGAATCTACCCTGTGAGGCTGGCTGGCTCCTTCCACTTGCCCTAATGACTTTGAGACTCATCCAAGTTTCTGCGTGATTCAATAGCTGGTTCTGCACAGCGCTGAAGAGAATTCCATTGTTGAGATGTTCCACTGTTTGTTCCTCTTGGAGGACATTTATATTGATGTAGTTTCCGATTTGGGGTGACTATGAATAGAAGCAGTTATAAACATTTATGAACAGTTTCACTGGGGATGCACAAATGTTTGGGGAACATTTATTTTTCTATGGTGAATATGTAGGAGTGGGTTGCTGGATGTGGTGATAGATGTTTACTTTACTTAAGAACTCTGAAGACTTCTTTCCCTAGTGACTGGATATTTTGCACTCACACTGGCAGAACACAAGAAATCTATCCATTACATCACTGTCATTATTTGTTTTTAATTTATTTATTATGTATACAGTGTTCTGCCTGCATGTATGTCTGCAGGCCAGAAGAGGGCACCAGATCTCATTACAGATGGTTGTGAGCCACCATGTGGTTGCTGGGAATTGAACTCAGGACCCCTGGAAGAACAGTCACTGCTCTTAACCTCTGAGCCATCTCTCCAGCCCCACTGTCATTATTTTATGTTCCAGTTTTTTTTCATTTTGCCACTTTTACAGACACACTGTGATTTTAATTTACCTTTCCTTAATGACTAATGAAATTGTATATCTTTTCATGCACTATTTTCCATCCATGCATGCCCTTCTTTAGTCCACTTTACAATTTGATTGTTCCTTACTGTGTAAGTCTAAGGGATTTTTATACATCCTGGATAAAAGTGTTTTGTTGGAAATGTGTTCTGTAAATATATCCTTCCAACATCAAGCTTTTATTTTTATTTTATTTTATTTTTTGAGACAGGGTTTCTCTGTGTAGTTTTGGTGCATGTCCTGGATCTCGCTCTGTAGACCAGGCTAGCCTCGAACTCACAGAGATCTGCCTGACTCTGCCTCCCGAGTGCTGGGATTAAAGGTGTGCACTACCACAACCTGGCTAAACTTTTCTTTTCATGCTCTAAAATGTCTTTTGATTAGCAAGTTTTTTATTTGATGAAACCTATAAATTTCTTCTTTTATGGTTCAATCATTCACTCTTTAAATTTCTGCATGTTTGTGTGTGTGATATGTGTGCCTGCTTGTTGTGGAATATGATTTTAACATGTGTTACATTTGTTTATGCTGTGGAACATTTGTTTAATGATGCAAAGATGTGTTGCATTCTTTTATGTTGCATTTAACTCTGTGAAGCTGAGTTACTGTCCCTGTCTAAAACACCTGATGGTCTAATAAAGAGCTGAACAGCCAATAGGAGGGCAGGAGAAAGGATAGGTGGGACTAGCAGGGAGAGAGAATAAATAGAAGGAGAAATCTGGGAACGAAAGAAGAAAGATCAAGAGAACAAGAAGAGGAGGCTGCTAGAGGCCAGCCACCCAGCCACCCAGCCAGCCTCAGAGTAATAGTGAAAGTAAGATATACAGAAGGAAAGGAAAAAGTCCAGAGGCAAAAGGTAGACGAGATAATTTAAAGTTAAGAAAAGCTGGCAAGAAACAAGCCAAGCTAAGGCTGGGCATTTATAAATAATAATAAGCCTCCATGTGATTTATTTGGGAGCTGGGTGGCAGGCCCCCAAAGAGCAAAGAGCCAAAAGAGTAAGAAAACAACCAACAACACCTGTTTGCATGTGTGTAGGCACACATGTACAGGTTCACATGCATATGTGCAAGCTTGTGGAGGCCTTAGGTTCATGTTAAGTGTCTTCCTTGACTGCTCTCCACATTATTTACTGAGACAGTGTCTCTTGCTAAACCCAGAGCTCAGCCATTCATCTCGTCCAGCTAGCCAACCTGTTTCTTCCATGGAGTGCTGAGTTTACAAGGGGGCCATGTAAGTCTCCTACTCATGCACCAAGAACTTCATCCACCGAGCTTTCTCCCCATCTCCTGGCTCAAGCTTTTCAAAACTCTTTTGTTAGCTTTAAATCATGAAGGTTTTTAATCTTGTTTTCTTCTAAAGGCTTTACGGGTGTGTGTTAAATATATTTTGTTTGTTTGCTTTGCTTTTGTCTTGAGAGAGGATCTCACAGTGTATCCCAAGTGGGCCTGGAACTTGTGGTCCTCTTGCCTCGGCCTTCCAAGTGCTGAGATTACAAGCATACACCACGTCCACACACAAGTATAAACTTGGCAACTGTGTCTATAATCTATGTGGCATTTTTTTTTTATTCTTTCAATGGATAACATGATGGATTACCTTGGGTGATATTCCATGTTGGTCAATGTTGTAGTCACAGGATGAATCCCACTTGGTTGGGTTTTTGTTTGTTTCATTTTCAACTTGACACTAGCTAGAATTCATGATCTAAGAAAAGGGAAACACAATTGAGAAAATGCCTCCGTAAGACTGACCTGCAGGCAAGCTTTTGGAGTATTTCCTTAATCAATGTGGGAAGACCCAGCTCATCGTGGGCAGTGCCACCCTGGGCAGGTGGGCTGAGGTATATGAGAAAGCAGGCTGAGCAAGCAATGATGAGCAAGCAGCATGCAGGGGTCCTCCATGACCTCTGCTTTAATTACTTCCTTGAGGTCCTGCCTTGGTTTCCCTCAATGAAGCCCAGAATGTATAAGCCACATAAATCATTTCCTAACAAACTGCTTTTGGTCATGGTGGGTTTTGTCGTCTTGTTTATTTTGGTTGTGGTTTTTCGAGACAGAGTTTCTCTCTGTAATCCTGGCTGTCTTGGAACTCACTTTGTAGACCAGGCTGGCCTCGAACTCATAGAGATCCACCTGCCCTTGCCTCCCCCGAGTGCTGGGATTAAAGGTTTTTTCACAGCAATAGAAACCCAAACTAAGACAGTGTGGTGTGTTCTCTTTACTATATATTGTTGGGTTTCATTTCCTTGAGGGGTTGGACATATGTTTTCATATATGAAACATTGAAATATGAATATTGGTTTGTAGTTTTTTTTTTTTTTTCGAGACAGGGTTTCGCTGTGTAGCTTTGCGCCTTTCCTGGAGCTCACTTGGTAGTCCAGGCTGGCCTCGAACTCACAGAGATCCGCCTGCCTCTGCCTCCCGAGTGCTGGGATTAAAGGCGTGCGCCACCACCCGCCCGGCTGGTTTGTAGTTTTATTCACTGCCTTTAGTTTCCTCATCAAGGTAATGGTGGCCCCTAAAATGGGCTGCTAGGTAATATTTCTTTGTCTCCTATTTTCCTGAAAAATGTTTATAAAATTGGATTCTCTCTTCTGTATTACCTGTTTGGTAGATTTTACCAGGAAAACCATCTGTAACTAGAAACTCCTTGAATTTTTTAGATTTATTAACTAAGAATTAAATTTTCTTTAAATGTCATAAGACTGTTCAGACTATCCATTTCATCATAAGATGATATTGGGGGCTGGAGAGATAGCTCAGTGGTTAAGAGCACTGACTACCCTTCCAGAGGGCCTGGGTTCAATTCCCAGCACCCACATGGAGGCTCACAACTGTCTGTAACTCCAGTTTCAGGGGATCTGACACCCTTACACAGAAGGCACAGTATTCTCTTATTATTTTAATATTTAATACATACACGAAGGCAGAACACCAATGCACATAAGATTGTGGAGGCCCACAGAAACTCAATAGTGAGGCCTTATTCCATCTTGACTCAGGGTCAGAGAGTCCAAGTTTGATTTGCCCTGCAAGGCTGCATCATAAGTTGTTTTGGCCAAAGGCGTGGTTACCAGGTGTCTTATACTTCAAGCCTAATTATAAGATGCTTTGCCATAAGGAGTGGTTACCAGGTGTTTTGATAATTAAGGAAGGGTCTACACTTGTTTATACTTTGTACCTTGACCTTGAAAGGGAAGATCTTTTGCCTCTCCCCTTGCTGGTATATGAAAGTCCCATTAGGAATAAACTCAAGGCGATTGTGGTATTGACCCAGAGCCCTCCCGAAGCTATCCTGTGTCCCTGTCTTTTTTCTCTTACATCTATTACGCTAGGTGTTATCCTTTATGTCTCTGTTTTTCATATCTTTTACTTGTTAATCCTCACTCCTCCCTTCAAGGACTGTTCCACAGGTTGGGATTGTCCCCAACATGAGATAAAAATAAATAAATATTTTTTAAAGAGAGGATATTGATAGTTTGATTGTTTTATGTGTTGATATAGTCTTCTGCCACTTATAAATAGTAAGTCACAGTATCCTCTTACTATATTAATATTTAATACCTATGGAATTTGCAGCAATATTTCATTACATGTCATATATTGGTAATTGCTGCATTCCCTCCACCATTTATATATTAAGAACTTTTCGGGCTTTATTGACCTCCCATTGCAGCTCATCAGCTGTATCCTTGTCAGTTACTTCTTCATTATAATTGCTCTGAGCCTATTTTAATCTTCTCTCTGTAGCTTCTTGAATTAGACATTTAGATGATTGATTTGAGACTTCTTTCTAATATAAACTTTTAGTGCTACAAATACCCTCTGAGTGCCTCTCCATCTGAGGCTCGTAAGTTTCAACACACGTACCTAACTTTTCAGATTTACTTAGAATCAATATTTTATCAGTTGAAGTGGGAAACAGAAACCTCACTGCCATCTAGCTCCTTTTCTTGCCCTGCTTTATGTAATTTCTTATTTATTACATTCTTATTATTTTGGTGCATCTGCATGCACCGAAAATCCCACTAACTGTAATTGTTGATGTCAATCATCAGGCATATTCAAAGCAATGGACAGAAGAGGATTCTCTAAGGTGTCTGCCATGTCTTCCTTTTCAGAACTATTTCACTTATGTCTCAAGAATTCCCCTCAGCTATTCTTCTAGGAGAGGCTTTTGCTGGCAGCGAATTCTCTTGTTCTTTGTATAAAAGTGTTTTCATTTTTCTTAATTCCTGAAGAGTATTTTTATTGAATATAGAACTCTTGTTTAATTTTCTTTTAATTAGTGTGTTTAAACTATTTTTGTTGGGCTGAGAGAAAGGTTAGTCAGTAAAGCACTGGCTATGCAAGAATGAGGCCCCACATTCTATCCCAGATTCCACGTGAAGGATCCAGGTCTGGTGGTGTGTTGTAACCCAATGCTGGTTTCCTCGAGTGGCTCAAGATCACAGGTTCTTTACACACTGCATTTATTCTTCGGGATTGTATTCTGGACCTTTTCAATCTTTAAAAAAGTTTATCATCATTGGTGGTGTTTTGTGTGTGTGTGTATGTGTGTGTGTGTGTGTGTGTGTGTGTGTGTGTTATGAGTGTGGGCATGCATGTGTGAGCGTCACAGGACAACTTTCAGGAGTCAGTTCTCTCCTTCCACCATGGGATCCTGGAATCAATCTCAGGTCATCAGGCATGCACAGGCAGCACCTTTTCCCACTGAGCCCCTTTGCCAGTCTGGCTGACCTTTTCCAATTTTTATTATGGAATTGGAGGTCTTATTTACATCCTGCAAAGAATACTGACAGCTTTGTTTTAACAGGCAACTGATGTTGAATTTACACGTTCCAACCAGTCAACTATGATTACGATTCCAGTGTCAACCTAAGTTTCAAGCCCTGTTCAGTTCTATCTCTAGCCAATGCACAGTCAATGATCTTGGCTGTCCAGGGTCCAGGTCATGGTCCGGCCACTCAGCCATTGATGTCCATGTGATTTAACATCAAATCAAGGGTAAGATCAGAAGTTCACGAACAATTTTCAGGAGCAGCCATCCAAGCTCCTCGTCTCTCATCTGTTTGGCGCCTCCGGGTTTCCCAGGGGTCCTCTCTGTGCTCCTGGTTGAGAAGCTGCGGTTTGCTAGATTTGTCTTTTTTTGCATTTCCTGCAATTATCCCCCACATCTCATGCCAAGTGGTGAGAGAACACCACGTGAGAAAAGAAGCAGCAGTTTGTGAATTCTCCTGGTGTCACAACTACTCCAGCAGACAAGGATGGCCTCCTCAGAGCTTTGGCTCCTGAGCATCCGCTGTAGTAGACCGTCTTGGGAAACCAAAGCAAACTAAAGGTAAGACGGTAAAGTAATAGTTTTCCCTTGCCGCTCTGAGCACCTGGAGTCAACTTTCCCGTCCTCTGAACCAGAGCTAGAGGTCATCTTGAGCACTGCCTGTGCCCCAGTCTCCACTTCTGGCTCCAGGCAACCTTCAGTTCATTCCAAGAAATGCTAAATGCTGAGGTGTTAAACTCATCGTATTGACTTTCTTTTCAACCTTCCTACCACGATTTACTTGTTCTTTTTATCTTTTTTTAATTAAGGCAGAATCTTGCCATATATCCCAGACTGGCCTGGAACTCACTATGTAAAGCAAGGTTAGACTCAAGCTTGCCATGGTCCTGATTCAGCCTCCAGGGTTATAGGATTACAGGAATGTACCACCATGCCCCACTTGTTTTTTGTTTTGTTTTGTTTTGGTTTTGGTTTTGGTTTTGGTTTTGGTTTGGTTTGGTTTTGTTTTTTTGAGACAGGATTTCTCTGTGTAGTTTTGGTGCCTGTCCTGGATCTTGCTCTGTAGACCAGGCTGGCCTCGAACTCACAGAAATCCGCCTGGCTCTGCCTCCTGAGTGCTGTGATAAAAGGCGTGCACCACCACCACCGAGATTCCCGCTTGTTACTCAAGTGTCTCGTGCATTTCTGCCCACCTCTAGTGCTTTACTCCACGGGGGAAAAAGTGGAGTCCGGTGCTTATTCACTGTACTGGAGTCAGAACCCCCATCATGAGAAAGAAATTCCCTTAAGAGCAAAAGGAAAGAGATGCAGTTTGTCAGCATGCATTTCTCCCTAAATGAAAGTTTAGACTTATTAATGCTAGGAAGAGGAAAAATACATGCGTGGGGGGATGAGGTGGGCCTATCATGCAATCACACGAAGCATTTTAAAGCCAAAAAAGAAAAGGAAATCTTTGAGTTTTACTTTTACAGGCTTCTATTTTACCCAGTACCATCTGTGGGAAAGGAACTAAGAAATGAAAGGCAAAAAGTAAAAGAAGTTGTGAAATCAGTGAAAGACTAGAGGAAGTTTGACTGGGCGAGCTAGCACAGAGTCGGGAAATGGGGAAACACAGTTCACTAGCTGGAAGAGTTTGTCCCATCTCCAAGAGAGGGCTGAAGGAATTTCCCTTTTCCATCTACCCCGCTCACAGCCCACCACAAAGAGTTTGCCCAAGCCTACGCTCGAGACAGAATTAGAATCCTTTTAACTCCTAAAGAGGATCAAGACAGGACACTCTCAAGGCTTTTCCTCTTGCTTATTTTTCGTGGCGTTTTGTTTGTTTGTTTACAGCCATATGCATTCTTGACATCCTTGCCTTTGGGCTGCGCAAACCCCTCATCATCGGGGTTCTTGCATTTCTGGGCTCACGGAGTTTGGTCACCCGAGAGCCTTGACCTCTACACAATGTGCTACTGTGTAAGCTGGCTTCAGCCTGAGTCTGTTCATTTGGCAGTGGGTAGGGGAGGGTGGGAAGGAGGCATGTGCTTGGGGAAATTTTCAAAGTCAAAGTTCGATTTAAAAATAATAATAATACAAGGTCTCACATAGAAACTCTTTTGAGAAGCTCAGTTTCTCAAGCCCTTTCCTTTAAGTATCTTTATAAAGGACGCCTGGTCTATTTTGAGCGAGGTGAGAAACACCATTTCTCCTGTTCCTTGGGCTACGTAGTGAGGAAAGGATTGCTGGATACAATTTTTCTTAAGGCAAAATAGAATATTCATCCCATATGAGGAACTACATTTACTTTGAAACCTGCTTTTTGGCCAGAGGTGACTCTCCCTGAAAACACAGTGGAATCACCTTGCATGAAGGTCCAAGATCCCTCTTCTCCACAACCTGGCAGGACACAGAAGTTTGAACTTTGGGAGTGGACTCCAGTCAGCCTAGCAGCCCACCGGAGTACAGGCATTTTGTGCGTTGGAGATTGTCTGCTCTTCACCTTTCTTCATACTGAGCACTAACCTCATCCATTTTAATTACTTAATTACGTGGTATCTTTACCAGACCAGAGGAAGTTAATTCATTCATAACCAGCATGTATTGAGCTGCCTGTTTTAGTCAGAGCATTTTTCTAGATCTATGTTCTGGGGATAAAGAAAGAACAAGAGAACTCCTTGTCTCAAGGAGACTACATTTCAGTGGCGGAATCAAAGAATCACCAGCCGGCCAGAAAGACATTCTGCAATGACAAGAAGCAGTGAGCCACATACAGAAAATGATAAGCAGAGGAGGGTGGAGTGGTGTGGGCTCTAATGGCGGTCTTTAAGTAGAGGCGTCAGTGAAAAGCTGTGAATCAAGCATGACGGCTCACACATTTAATTCGAGCACTTGGGAAAGTGAGACCAGAGGACTGTGTGTTTGAGACCAGCCTGAGTTACACCATGACGCCTAAAAGAGGCAGTGGGCTATTCAAATAGTGAAGGATCATAGATGGCAGAAAGATAGATGCTTAGCAGGCCAAAAGAGTTGATCCAGATGGAGTCGATGAGAGAGAAGGGCCAGGTGCAGTATGTGTGGATCGCTGGGTTCCCGTTTCAACTCAAACAGAAGCCACCTTGAAGCATCTGGTCCCTAGTATTCCTGGAGCAGCCAGAAGGGAGGGAAGCATAAGTATATTTCAGGTACTAGGAACCTCTAATAAGAACTCAAATGATAAGAGATCTGGCCTGCCCCCAGAAACTTGAAAACAATTCACTCAACAATTTGCAATAATTAGGAAGGGACAGGTACAGTACAATTACTCATAATTGTGGCCTGGCATGAAACCTGGAAAAAAATGTCCTTGGACTTATGTTCCTAGGAGGAACTTATTACAACAGCAAGTGGTGTTCCATCAACCGCTCTGTTCCCAGCCTGGAATACCCTAGGACAGACACTGGCAGACCCTTCTTTGTGTCCCATTTGAGTGCTTTTTTGTTTGTTTTGTCTTGTTTTTCAAGACAGGGTTTTTCTGTGTAGTCTGGCTGTCCTGGAACTCACTATGTAGACCAGGCTGGCCTCAAACTCAAAGATCCACCTGCCTTTGCCTCCCAAGTACTGAGACTAAAGGTACGTCCATCTGGGTGCTTTTCTTAAAGTACTGCAGGCCTTGGTCTTTGGTTCTCTTAACTTTTTCATACTCTTTCTTCTTTGTTCTACTTTATTGCACTTCCTGTAAGTCAAAGAAATATAATCTCTACTCCTATTAATGTGAGGTTTACATTTGCATTCACATACCGATCCTGAACTCTCAACTCATTAACCCAACTTAGCTGCCTCCTTGCCCTCTCCATAAAGCTGACAGACATCTCAAACCCAATATATCCAAACCTCAGTTTCTAGTCTTCCTCATCTCAGTCAACAGCTTCACCTACTCAGGTCTAGAATCTGGAAACTGTGCACTACTACTCTGAAAATCTCATATGGTGGTTTGAATAGGAATGGTCCCCATAGACTCATAGATGTGAATGCTTGGTCACCAGGGAGTGGCACTATTAGGAGGTATGGCCTTGTTGGAGTAGATGTTGCCTTGTGGGAAGAGGTGTGTCGGATCTGTATGTAGAACTCTCAGCTCCCTCTCAAACACCACGTCTGTGTGTGTGCCACCATGTTTCCCACCATGGTGATTATGAACTGTAAGCCGGCCCCAATTAAATGCTTTCCTTTATAAGAGTTGCTGTGGTCAGAGTGTTTCTTCACAGCAGTAGAACATTGACTGAGACATCTCATACACCAAAATATCATTGGCCCAATCTTAAAGATTTTCTCACTCAATTGTTGGCCACATTCCCTGCCACCAGCCTGGTCTAGGCTACCACCTTTCTCATATAAGTTATTAAGACAGCCTCCTTGTGGTTGGAGAGATGGCTCATCAATTACGAGTACTTGCTGCTCTTGTACTAATGCAATTCCCAGCACCCACAAGATGGCTCATCACCATCTGTAACTCCAGGTCCAAGGGATTTGATGCCCTCTTCTGGCCTCCATAGGCACCAGGCACACACATGGTGTACATACATACATGCAAGCAAAAATATTCATACATATAAAACAAATTTTTTTAAAGATTCATTTATTATATATACAGTGTAATGTCTGCATGTATCCTTGTAGGCCAGAAGAAGGTACCAGATCTCATTACAGAGGGTTGTGAGCCACCATGTGGTTGCTGGGAATTGAACTCAGGACCTCCGGAAGAGCAGCCAGTGTTCTTAATCACTGAGCCATCTCTCCAGCCCCTAAAACAAAAATGTTTAATCTTGAAAAAAATTAAAAAGCAGCCTCTTACCTAGCCTATCATTGCTCTTGTTCCTCTTCAGTTGATTTACAAAATCCCCCCCAAGATATCTTTAATGCATATGTCATCTTGTGGTGCTCCTTTCCTCAAATTCCTACAACAGTGCCTATGTTAGTTATTTTTGTCATTTCTTTGACCAAATATCTGACAAAAAGCCACTTAAGGGAACGAGGATTTATTTTGGTTTACAGATTAAGAAGAGATGCATTCTGTCATGGCAGGGCAGCAGGAACATGAGGCAGCTGGTCATGTTGCCTCGGTAGTCAGGAAGCAGAGGGCAGATAGGAAGTGAGGCTATGTTGTAAAATCTTGTGGTGGTTTGAAAGAAAATGGCCACCAAAGGGAGTGGCACTATTAGGAGGTGTGGCCTTGTTGGGGGAAGTGTGTCACTATGGGGGCGGGCTTTGAAGTCTTTTTTTTTCAAGCTTCACTCAGTGTGACAGTCAGTTGACTTCCTGTTGCCTGCAAGATGTAGGACTCTCAGCTCCAGCACCACATCTGCCTGCACACTGCCATGCTCCCCACCATGATGATAATGCACTGAACCTCTGAAACTGTAAGAGAGCCACCCCAAGTCAATGTTTACCTTATAAGAGTTGCCATAGTCCTGATGTCCCTTCACAGCAATAAAAACCCTGACTATGACCAACCTCAATGCCCCACACTAGTGACCCACTTCCTCCAACAAGGCTCCGCCTCCTAAAGATTCTATGATCTTCGGGAACAGCGCCACCAGCTGGAGATCAAGTGTTCAAATATGAGTCCATGGGGACATTTGCATCCAGATGACAACAGTGTCCCAGTTGAAAAATAAAAACTGGCTTGAAAAGTCTCTCGTTTTTAAATCTTCCCATGGTGTGAAGTAACCACAACTTTCCCTTCTCCAGATGACCATTAAATGTATTGTTTCCAACTACAGATAGAGGCTTTCTGTATTTAAGTATTTATATTTAAGAGGACTTTGTTTTGTTCTGCTTTTTGGCATTTCAGATGTTGGTCAGTATGAAATCACTCTTAAAGACTCAAACATTTTTTAAATAAGTTACCTGTGAAATATATAGCAACATCTTCTAAAACTATAAACAGTTGTTAATGAAATAAATGAAATTTTGGAATAAAGAATTAGAAGGGGGTGTTGTAAAATGTACACATTTGCAGTTTTTAGACAATACCTATCTGTAATCATGTTACTCAGTTAAACACTGGTTTTAATCTTGACTCTTTGAGAACCCCATGCTTTTAGTGGACAGAATAAGGGTAGTGTGTGAACGGAACACACCCGACTATCATTATGTCAATGTAAATTATAATTTTGAAGAGATCGACGTGTTTTTTAAATTTGGTACTGAAATCAATAAAGCAACTTTTAAACTTCAAAAAGAAAAAGAAAAGCTGAAACCTTACAACAGTCTACCATTATCTTCTCCCTTATCAGGTGTCTGGCCTCGGATCAATTCCACCCCCATTGCTGACTTAACCTTATCATGCCGGCCCATTTCGCTTGAACTTGGTCTCTGCCTTCCCATTGGTTCCTCCCTGGCTATGCACATGGGTGATTTATTCTCCATCCCTTCTTTGTACCACTTTCCAGGTGACACCTACCCGAACATCCTATTTAAAACTGCAGTCTTCCCCCCAAAATACCCTGCATCTCCATCACCTGCTCTGCGTTCTTGAGGAGCCATTATCCCCTTCTCCTGTACCTTGTAGTTTGCTCATTGATTGCTGTTAATGGACAGTCTCCTCTCACGGGGGATGGGCTCCGCAGGATGAGGAGTACTGTCTGTATTGCTCACTCGTGGGATCTCAAGTGTCTGGATGGTTGTCTGACATCCAGGAGGTGCTTGGTGAGTAACTGTTTTGTGAATGAGTTGATTGTTTTTCTATATCACTCTCCCCGCTGTATAGCTCGGCAGTATTTAAAGCAATTCCTTGTGTTGTAAACATTCAATACATAGCTCTGGCAAACTGCTGATTCAGCAGGAAGAATGCACTGCGTTATGCAGTATTTCATGAAATCTTCTCATCTAGTTTCCACTTTATGGAAACATTTAAAGGAAGGGCATCGTCATTAGAGTCCATTTCATTTTTTTCTTATGGGAATAAATGTATATGAAAGCATATAAATCATAAACGCACAACTTGTTGTAATTTCACAAAATAAAAGCCATCCCTTTAACTTCTCAGGGGAGAAAGTACATTGCCAACTCTCAGTGCCCGCCTCTTGCTTCATTTCCTGACTTCTAATTTCACAAATTAGGCACATTTTATTTTATTCCTATTAGGTATCTAATAGTGTCATTAATGCTTGCATGAGCCAGCCTCATAAAAATAGTGTGAATTTTCTCACCTTACTGACAAAGAAACTATAAAAATGAAGTTTTTATTTTTAAGTTTATTTTTATAGTTTACATATATATATATACACACATATAATGTGTGTTTTGCCTGTGTATATGTATGTGTTGGGGGATAGTCAATCACACTGTGAACCCCAAGTTTGCATTTGCATTAGTTAAATAAAATTAACCTTGGGGTCAGGAGGCTGCGTTAGAAATAATTGACAGAGGGCATCCAGGATAGAGAGAGAGAGACACACACACACACACAGGAAGTAGCAGGGAGGGATTTGGAGTGGTGCAGCATTTTCTGGATTGGCAAACTGGAAGCACGGGGCTTCCGTGGACTCCAGCAAGGAGAGAGGGTCAGCTAGTTGCTACTCAGCCTCTTGAGCTCACAGGTTTTCACCCCAACCTTTGAATCTCGAGTCTTCTTCATGAATAGAATGGCAGACATTGAGGTAAGCTACCTTTTAGTGGCAGCGACAGGGTCACTGCCTGTGAGAACAGAATTCCTGCCAGGCTGCAGTCTGAGTGGCCAGGCCACTGCTAAGGAAGCAGGCCGGTAACTGCAGAGTCGCAATTGCTGGCTGAAATAGCAGTAGATTAGGGCACAGACACTGGGTCAACGTTAAAACAATGTGTATGCGCACCATAAACATGTAGTGTCTGCAGAGGCTGGAAGAGGATGTTGGAGCTCCTTGAACTGGGGGTGTTGCAGACCATTGTGAGCCACTGTTTGAGTGCTGGGAACTGAACCCCGGTCCGCTGCAATAGCAACAAATGTTCTTAACTGAAAAGCTATCTCTCCATCCCCAAGGATCTTGTATTTTTTTAAGATTCATTATTATTCATTCTCTCTCTTTCTCTCTCTCTCTCTCTCTCTCTCTCTCTCTCTCTCTCTCTCTCTCTCTCTGTGTGTGTACACGTGTGTACCATATGTGTGCACATGTCTGATGAGGCCAGAAGACGATGTTGGATCCTCTGGAACTGACTTACAGGTGGCTGTGTGCTGCTTGGTATGGGTGCTGAGTACCAAACTCAGTCCTCTGCAACACCAGAAAGTGCTCTTAACCACTGAGCCATCTCTCCATCCCCCATGGAATTTTTTTTTTTTAAGCCAAAGGAATTTATCAAATGCTCACACTTAAAGACAGGCTTCCTGGGGACTGGGGAGACAGCTCAGTTGGTAAAATGCTTGCTACACAGCGTGAGGAGCTGAGTTCCAGCCCAAGCACCCACATGAAAATACAGGCATGCTGGTGTGTGGTTGCAATCCTTGTGCAGAGGTGAGGGTGGAGGTACAGACGGGCGAAGACAGGAGTCTCTTGCTAGATAGCCAGCCTACCCTAATGGGTGAACTCTACGCCAGTGATAGATCCTGTCTCAAAATACAAGGCAGTTAGCTGCTGAGAAATGACACCCAAGGGTGACCTTGTATGCATGTACACCCGCATAGGAATGTGTGATAACCACACACAAGTGAGCACACACACACACACACACACACACACACACACACACACACACACACACAATACACACAAAAATATTTTTTAACACTTCTTAGCAAGCACCAGTTAACCACAGATTTTAGATCTATCTACTTTTTGACCTCTGGTTCATTGAAGAAAGACCGTAAGATACACTCTTTATCTGGAATGTGTCAAGATAAGCTAAGATAATCTCTCCTTGCCTTGTTGGCACCTAATGTGGACGCCTTTATCAGGGTGGTTCTCACAGTTAAAAGGAGCTTGCTGAGGAGCCGTTTCCCTCTAACTGAAGGGTGAAGAACCGCACATGTGTGGGTGAGCTGTTCCGCACCCCTCACCTCTCCCGCTCTATTTTCAGCACCGCTCACTCTGCCTAAGCAGATGACTCAGGCTTCTTGCTGCTTCCCAACTTTCCCTCCGACTACGACTCTGATGTCATGGGGAATTTCCTATGATCATTTGGTGAGGAAGAATGGGACACTGCCAGATTTCAGAAGGTAGTTCTCTCTGGGTCAGTCCTGAAAGTCAGATGGAGTTCCCATCATGTACAGGATTTGGGGAAGTACATATGGTTGGTCACATGAAGTCAGAGATAACTTGTGGTTTCCTGAGGTAGGAACATTTATAGAGAGTGGTTAATAAGGTGGCTGATCTATGCAAGGCTTGGAAGATTGGTGACAAGATCATCTGGAAGCAGCGTATACGATGACCCTCTAAGAGGCTGTTTGTGTCCCATACTGTTCTCTCACAGGACATATACAGAAGGCTAAAGGAGGCAGCAGCCATGATGGTCTCTGGCTTGCTATCAGTGAGTCTCTCTCCTGACTTCTATATTTGGAACCATTCTAGCCCCTCAAGACTCTGAAACATAATCACCAGTATGATAACATTAAAGGTGAAGTTATTGCAAAACGTCTTAGGGCTTGTATTGCTGTGAAGAGACACCGTGACCACAGCAACTCTTATAAAGGAAAACATTTCACTGGGCTGGCTTAGAGTTTCGGAGGTTTAGTCCATTATCATCATGGGGATAAGCGTGGTGGCATGCAGGCAGACACGGTGCTGGAGAAGGAGCTGAGAGTTCTACATCTGGATTGGCAGGCAGCAGGAAGAGAAAGTGACACTGGGCTTGGCTTGAGCAGCTGAGACCTGAAACCTCACCCCCAGTGACACACTTCTTCCAACAGGAGCACACCTACTCCAACAAGGCCACACCTCCTAATGGTACCACTACCTATGGGCCTATAGGGGCCATTTTTATTACCACGGAAAATGATTAGTTCATCAAGGCATTGCTCACAGATAGTATTAGTAGCATGATGGAGGAGACCCTTCCATCACAGGACACAGAAGGTATTTTGTGTGAATGAGGAAATATAGAATCCTTTTGGTCTCAGAATCTCCTGCCCTCCTGAATTGTGACAACTAAATCTCTATGTCTATAAGCCACCTAGTCTGTGGCATTTTGTTGCAGCAGTCTGGAGAGTCTGAGACATTAGCCACGTTTATGTCCATGAAGCAAGTGGATGTGGGAATCAAAATAGAGGCAATAATAAGGGTAAAAACCTAGTATCCACTTATCTAGTATCCACTTATGAGTGAGTACATACCATGTTTGTCCTTCTGGGTTTGGGTTACCTCACTCAGGATGATATTTTCTAGTTCCATGTACTCACTCATAAGTGGATTCTAGATATAAAGCAAAGAACAATCAGACTGCAACCCACAGAACCAGGGAGGCTACATAGCAGGCGGGGACCCTAGGATGACTGTGGCTTATAATAAGTTTTGGTTTTACTCAATTACTGGGCAAGCCTCAATGAAACATTTCACTATTCGGATAAGAATTTGCACTGTATCAAGCTGATAATAGAAAAAAATAAATAAAAATGAAAAAAAAATAGGGGTAAAAACTTGGTAGAGCTCCTAGCTCAGCTGGCGCCATTTCCTGGGGGCAGCCGTCATCCAGGCTAATTATATTGGACGGCCTCATCACAGAAAGGACAGTGATCTGTCTCTGTGGGAATACCTGCACCTGCTGAAGAACAGCCTCCCTTTCTTTTCTACATTTCTGCCAGCATAACCATCTACATGATTGGTCGGCTTTTTCACCCCACGGCACCACGCGCACCAAGACTAGTGGTCCAGGACCTCACTCACAGTTAAAACACAAGTAGAATCAGGCTCGTCATGGAAATGTATTGTTCTGACATCATGTAGAAGTAGATGACATGGGGCTGGCGATATGGCTCAGAGGTTAAGAGCACTGGCCACTCTTCCAGAGGTCCTGAGTTCAGTTCCCAGCAACCACATGGGCTCACAATCATCTAGAATGAGATCTGGTGCCCTCTTCTGGCCTGCAGGCATACATGCAGGCAGAACACGGTATACATAATAAATAAATCTTTAATAATAATAAAAAAAAACCTTATCTCAAAAACCAAAACAAGGGAGAAGGAGGAGGAGAAGGAGAAAAAGACAACGACAACAGAATGGCATCATGAACTCTCCTGCCGAGAGGTGACACTTTGTGAAGTCATGGTGCTGGCCTCTGAAGTGGTCAGATCAATGACCAATATATGATCTGGAAATCCAGCCATGGGTATGGGAGCAGTTTCTCTCACCATCACATTTAATTTTTCACTTGAAGAATATTGTTTTCTTCTCGGAACACTCACCTTTTGGGTCTGAGGTCCTTGTACCACATGAAGAACCTCCACCAGGGAACATGAGACTCCCCCAGGAGAGTTTCAGTCTATTCATACCCTCGATCAATGGTGGACCAGTATGTTGGACTTTTCTTATCTAGAGAAATTGGAATTATTCCTATCGAATGGGAGTGGTGCTGTGCCTGGAACACATTAGCCTCATCACACTGCATGCCCAATATTCACAGTGGACAGGCAACGGCAGAAACAACAGAAATACCTGGATGCCGTGAGAGACCCTGTCAAGGTAGCAGCTGAGGGTCCTGAATCATGGGATGAACAGCGGAACAAAGAATCCATGTCTATAGGATTAGGCCTGCCCAGATGTGGGCCTGGGGTGGGTTATTTCATTCTAGATGTTTCTTTCCCTCACTGTCTTACGTCCTACTGATGACTGATAGGGCAGCTCGGGTTCCAGGGAAGACTCTGACTGGCCTGCATCTGCACTCAGTGACGGGAGTCGACGAAGCTGTTTGCCTTGTGTTTGGGACCTGAGTGTCTACAGCTAAATGAGAGACCAGAATGGAAGCCGAGTGACAGCGGGATGGCCTGGGATTGTTATTCTTAGATGAGTTCTCTGCATTTTCCTGTCAAGCTCTGTGGCCTTGGACGCTGACCTCCATTAGGCCTGCTGTCCCCATTTGCTTTTTTTTCTCATTCTCTGCCAGGAGACCCTGGCAAGAGGCCAGAGCAGAGAACAAGGCCAGGTCTTTTGATGCCCTCCTCTTCTGTCATCCCTGCCTTGCCACAGTGCAGGCTGTGTTCCGGCTGCCAGCCAAGGAGACTGCTCTTGTTTGGTTCTAGCTTTTGCCAAACCAGTAGTACCCGGGTATTGCCTCCCAGTGTCCCTGCAGCTGACCTTTGCTTGTAAGGACCTATCTCTAATTGCATCCTCAGTATGTGTTGCATCTGTGTTAATGATGCCTGCCCACACCTTTGGAAGTGGTCCCCAAGTGAAGCGCTTCTCAGCTAAGCCCTTTGAGGGTTCCATCTGTTTCCTTCCAATACTTCAACGGGAAAACAGCTGGGAGAAGAGTAGCCACGGCGATTGTGAAATCAGGGAAAACCTGAAGACTACAACAGGCCCGAGTAAGATGCATTTTCACATGCTGAAATTGGCCAAGACAAAAACAATGCTCTCTACTGGTCAGATGTCACTGTTCTTTTCATTATCAGTGAGAAAAATTTTATGAAACTGGTTTGTAGGTGCCAAAGTTAAGGGATTTTCCAGGATCAGCCCTTTACTACTAAAACCAGGATAGACCTGAACAAACTCGAATTGTTAATCAATAGCTATTATCAGGAGCTTGAGTCCTGCCCAACAGTTGTGGAGGGGCTGTTCTAGGTCAAAGAACACTGGTCTAGATCCATGTTCCTCCCGCCACCATCAAGTCCATCATTGCAGTCTGAGAATCTCTTTCAGCACATGGGGTCAGGTACCCACTATCAATTGGTCAATTAGAATACCTGGTGAGAACCTCTCTGTCACGCTTGAATTAGAGCTTTGGCCTCAAATTCAAAAACCGAACTGAACCAAGTGAAGCTTCCAGAACCTCTTCGTCCCCACAGCCTCGGCCTTGCTGACATACTGGTGGGTAGCCCTTTGGGTTCCCTTGTTCTTTGCTATGCCCCTGATGTGGGTGCTCTGTCTCCCTACCTGCCGGAAGAGCTCCAAAGTCTGGCAGCGAGTCAGGAGAAATGCGGCACACGCCTCTGCAACATGAACTATCTGCCAGGCAGTGTTCTCGGTTCTTCATACATTTTTTTATGACACGTATTTCTTACAGACCCTGCCCTGACTTTGTTAAGCCCTTGAAGAAAGGGGAATCTTTAACCCAGCTGATTAACCCAGTAGCATGGGAATGAAACAGTACAGAGAGCAGCTGAATGTGAGCGGTCTGAACGCAGGCTCTCCTCATCTCTATAATACAATTACTTTGGTACTTAACTCAAGACTAGGGCTTAGTAGAAATCAAGCACTTCGCATACAGCACAGTTAATACTAGCTTTGTTATTACACAACAATCCCAGTGTGCTGAA
This sequence comes from Peromyscus melanophrys, assembly GCA_902168415.1. Taxonomy (NCBI): domain Eukaryota; kingdom Metazoa; phylum Chordata; class Mammalia; order Rodentia; family Cricetidae; genus Peromyscus; species Peromyscus melanophrys. Next base: position 9,408 of record CABHPR010135941.1, on the reverse strand, counting down.
TCGAAGTGCAAAAGGGGGGGATGTCTCTATCCCAGACCCAATCAATCCCTTTACTCTTCCAAGCTCCATCGCCGGCCAAAGGCGTCTTCCTGAGCCTGTGGCAATCAGTTCGCCTCCTTAAGGAGTGAAGTCCCGGAGCGCCCTCTAGGGGACAGTAGGACTCCAAATGTCTGATCCATTGCCATTCCAGATGTGTGCTGCTGTTTTGTTTCTCCAGATGTTTGTCCCTCCTCTCGGGCCGAGTTCTGTTTGTCCTTTGAGATCTAGTTCCATTTCTTTCTACTTTTCTTCTGGACTCCAGGTTGGTGATCTGCGAAGGCTTCATTTGCGACCCTCCACCTCTTAGCTTGATTTTACCCAGTGCAATCACCCATATTGACAAGAGAGACATCTTTGGGGGGATATTCTTTCTCTCGGCTCCTCCAAGCCAGGCTGATAAGGGTAAGCAGTGCTCCTCTACCAAATGCCACAGCTGCTATCACGCACACCTACATGCTCTACCATGCCTGGCTCTCTGGTGTCGGCTCCCCCAGCACAGAAATTATTCCCTGACAAGGCTAGCACTATAGTGCAAGTTCTGTCTCAGCTTGGTGTCCTTTAATCCTGACCGTACCTTTCTTTGTAAACAGCCCATGCATTAAGCCCTCCTTACTATCCAGTCTGAGTATGTTTTATTTTCTGGTTCCTGCCAGGTTCTACTGATAATGTATCTAAATTTTTGACTTAAGCCTTAGCTCTCTCCAGCCTCCCCATTATCTTGTACTCACTAAACCAATTACTGAAGTTTCTATAATGTAAGCATGTTGCTTATATCTCAGGATTCTCTCAAGAACACCTCCATCGGCCAGGCCCCGGGGGCCCTTGTTCAGTTCCTACATCACCTGCTCTCCCTCTGACCCCTATCCAGCCCAATTCACTTTCCATCATTTTAAAGCTGTTGAACGGCTGTCTTCTAACTAATCCTTTCTGGCCTCTGGCACACATTTTTCCCTTATGGGGTTGACATCGGTGCAACTTCTACCCTATTAAGTAGCTGTCGTTTACTTGGCTGGCTTCACGTTTTCTTCGGTGTCTACGAGGATCTTGGGTAGTTTAATTGCATTTTGTGACTAATTAATAATGCCTCATTCAACCCCCCCACAACATTTCTCTAGCCATGGGGATTTCAGAAGTGTTCTGCTCGGCACTTTTGTTGAATGGTTGTGGGAAGTGATGTTGTCTCCTCCAAAATGAGGGGCACATACAGTGGCACCTGTCACTGGGGGCCACCGTTCACTAAGAAGACTGCCGGTGTGAGAAACTAGGAAAGAGGGAGGGCGGAATTAAGAGGCTCATGGGAAGCAGAGTTGTACCCTTGATCAAACTAGGTCCCAACTGTCTTGCAAGCTGGTCTATCTGGGACGGGATTTTTGTTTTTAACCAAGTAAATATATGTAACATTTTTGGTTAATGACCGGTGGTTTGAATGAAAATGGCCCCCATAGGGTCGTAGGGAGTGGCAATATTAGGGGGTGTGGCCTTGGTAGAGTAGGTGTGGCCTTGTTGGAGGAATTGTGTCACTGGGGGTGAGTTTTAAGGTTTCAGATGCTCAAGTGTCGTTCTTTCTTCCTGCTGCCTGCTGATCCAGATGTAGAACTTCCGGCTACCTCTCCAGCACCATGCCTGCCTGCATGCTGCCATGCTTCCTGCCATGATGACAACGGACTGAACCTCTGAACTGTAACCCAGCCCCAATTAAATGTTTTCATTTACAACAGTTGCCATGGTCCTGGTGTATTTCTATTTCACAGCAATAGAAACCCTGACGAAGACAGTGAGGAAACATATATACGATGCAATTGCCAGGACAGCTGAGGGTGCAGCTCACTTGGCTGTTTGCTTACCTAGAATGTTCGAAACTCTGGGTTCCGTCTCCAGCATCGTACAGGGTGGGGTCCTGCAAACCTCGAATCCCAGCACTTGGAACGTGGAGGCAGGAGAATCAGGGGTTCAGGGTCCTTCTTGGCTGCTGCATAGGGAATTCAAGTATGCCTAAGCGCGGGATGCCTAAGATCGTGTGTGAAGAAAAAGCCAGCTCCATTACTGAGGTATTTTCTTCCTTTGTCCATTCTAATGGAACATTAGATGAAATCTTGGTGAGGTATATGAGTAGAGAAGACCCAAGCCTTATGTGTGCTTTTGCTGATAGTAAGATATCCTCCAGTTACTTCTAATTTAAAAAGAAAATCAAGTTTTCTTTGTAATTAAAATATCCATCTCTCTGCATCACCAGACCTTGGCAATCATCTCAACCTTAAAGCTTTTTGTCTCCCTCAACTCTAGTCACAGAGAGCAATCGATTTATTTCTTCGTTCTTGGAAGCCTGGCATGGTGTTTCATCCCTTTTCCTCAGAACTGGAGAACAGGCCACCTATTGTCTCGAGACCTCAGCAGACACTGAGAAAAAGAGGGCAGGAAGAGTCCCTACTGTGCAAATGTGTCTTGCAGCTGGTGGCATTCTCTACCGACCCGACAGCCCCTGCACAGATGTTCCTTGAAGTGCTGGGAGTGTATTGATGTACTTGACTGATTCCATCAATCCCTCTGTTGAACTATGTATGGGGCACTGAAAGCCAGGGTCTGAGTCAGATGGAGAAACAAAGGTACAAGAATGAAATCCAACTGACTTAGGAAGCAACGAACTCCTGTCTAGCTCATATTTCCACACAGAAGGACTTCCTTCCTGGAGTAGTAGCTGACCTGACCTCTCACCTTTGGCTTTCATTATCCTCCCGTGTGAAAAGCCATTTGGAGAGTTTGGAAGAAGGAGCCAGGTATCTGCAGCTCAACCAGGTACACCTGTTTCTGTCTGTCTCCAGACCTGGTTTGCTCTCCTGGCTGCAGGGCACCTGCTGTCATGCTGTCGTCAGGGACTGGATTTAGGAGGGAGTGGTATGATTAGTTAACTAATAAGCCTAACTGGTGATAAGTAAAGCCAAGTCCATTGTTATTATAGTATCAATAGGAAATACCCATGATGTGTGTGGTTCAAAGGGCTCAATACGTGGATGGGAGATAAAGATCTTTTTATGGCTCATGTAAATACTATCAAAATCCACAGGCATACTGACCTTTGAAATTTTTCTCCTATGACCCACAGTTTAAAAAAAAAATCTCCAAATCCACTTACACCTTTTACTACTAGAGAGATGTTGAAGCATGGCTTCCCACCCCCCATTTTGAATATTTTTTATATATATATTTTTTAATTCTTCTCTCATATAATACATCCTGACCAGTTTCCCCTCCCTCCACTCTTTCCAATTCTTCCCCACCTCCCCTCTCCCCAGACCCATTCTTCCTCCATTTCCCTTCAGAAAATAATGGGCCTCCTAGGGATATCAACCAAACACGGCATAGCAAATTACAATAAGACTAGGCACAAACTCTCATATCAGGGCTGGGTAAAGCAACCCGATGGGAAGAAAAGGGTCCCAAGGACAAGCCAAAGGCAGAGACACCCTACGCCACCATCAGGAGTCCCACAAAGACACCAAGCTAACAGCCATCCTACCATGATGATTTCAATAATCTGCTATCATTGGGGCTGTATTTCTCTTAGAAATAATTTCTGAGGGTGAACAGAAGCTGCCTCCTATAGATAAGGATGAGTTTTCTTAGCTCCCCTTGGTTCCGAGCCAGTCATGGTTACCGGATTTGGCAAATATCAAAGGAGATCCAATAAACCTGAAGTTGCTATGTGGTGATTCCATTATTAGTAGAGTAGTAATGGTATAACTCTATCCAGGATAATTCATGCCCTGGAGTTAGGGCAGCTGTATTGCCTCTGGAAACTCACTCTGCCTCACTTGTTATTCATATGGCTACTAAAATGGATTTTCTGTGTGTACTCACACTTACTACTGTTCAGGGCCTAATGTAACTGTGTGGCCTGTTTGTGGAAAGAAAATACCAATATGGGCCCAGGGCAAAAACTATGATCTGCGAGAAACACAAGTGATCCAAAAGATGATCCAACAATAACCACGTCTCACTGAGCTCAGCTTGGGTACGACTGCACCTTGGTGAATGAGGACCCAGCCTGAAAGGCTTTGGTCTCTCCCTGACTGGCTGAACAGAGGTGGGCAAGTCAATGAGCCTTCCTGGGCCTCTGGTTTCCTATCTTCGAAATGCTTGCTCACCAAAGCTAATATACTTCGTTGTTGTTGTTGTTCTGAATATATATCATAAAGATCAGCATGTGAAAATGTGACAGCAACACAGCTCAGCAGTGGGAGGAGAAAAGTCAATTATTACATAACCTGTGAAACAAACCAGCTAGTGTATCGATAGGTTACTCTTCCACATCCCCAGGCAGTATTTCAAAAATTCCTGCTCTCAATAGATGCAATGCAGCTTTGAAGAAGATGTGATGGAAACTCTGAGGAAGATGACAGTACCATCTTAAGAACTCAAGATGCTGTGGACACTGTGACATGCGCACCATGATCTAATAACACCATCTTTTTTTTTTCTCTCTCTCTTTTTTTTTTTCTCGAGACAAGGTTTCTTTGTGTAGTTTTGGTCCCTGTCCTGGATCTCACTCTGTAGACCAAGCTGGCCTCGAACTCACAGAGATCCCCCTGGCTCTGCCTCCCAAGTGCTGGGATTAAAGGCACACGCCACCACCGCCCAGCTTTAAGACACGATTTTTAAGACCTAGAAGTCTTAGGGACACTAGGCATTCAACCAATGATGAATTGACTTAAGAGTGTATTTAACAAATAGCAGGGTTGTAGTAAGTGCTGTCCTGTAAATCCAGGTTTCTCAAACTCACTATTCACACCTGAAGCTGGGGGGAGGGGGAGGGGGAGGGGGAGGAGGCTGACTGGCTATGCTGGGCATTCAGTGTGTTTCACAGTTTCTGTGATCTCTATTCACCAGATGCCAGTAGCGCCCATACAGTAGTGATCAACATAAAATTTCCCAGACATTGCTAAATATTCCCTGTGGGGGAAATTGTCTCTAGTTAAGAACCATTGATTTAAATTATC
>CABHPR010135940.1:0-38281 GCA_902168415.1 Peromyscus melanophrys | reverse complement strand
TCGCCTCCTCCCGGTCCTGAAGAGTGAGTGCCCTTTCCACGTGGGGACCTCCCGTCAGACAGAAGCGGGAGTCGGGGCTTCACCACAGAAAAGGATGTCGAGACTGGATGATGTGAAGCAGAGTTGGAGGTTTAGGGGTTTAAGAGACAGTCCCTTTGTGAGAGACTTTGCGTCCCGGCATGCACGAGGCCAGAGCAGGACATCTGGTGGCTGGTTTTGTCAAGGCTCACCTTATTCCTGTGAGACGGGGTCTCTCACCGAACCCATGGCTAGGCTGACAAGCTCCGGCGATCCTCCTGCCCCTGCCCCACAGTGCTGGGTTTACAGTCGCCTGTGACGACGCCTAGCTTCTACTTGGGTGTTTTTGAGAATGCAGGTCCTCACCCTTCCTCAGCGAGCACTCTTAACCACTGAGGCTTCCGAGTCACAAAGATTTTACTTCCTGCTGAACAGCATTGGCCACAGCTTTCTTGACCCATATAGACCTCACTGCTGCCAAATCTGAGCATAATCTGCCATGGTCACTCTATCCAAGGATACATCATGGCCTCGGACCTGGATCCCTTTCTTTTCTTCAACATGGAAATTATGTCTGGGAGCGATCATGCTAGCTGACCAGAACTACAGTCAGTCCAGAGTGCTAGTTCCCAAAGCCACAGGCGAGCTCCATCCAGCTGTGACCATCCTACATCCAATGTCATTGCTCTCCTTGATTCATTCATCCCCATCCTCACTTTCTCACTGACTTGCTCTCTACAAGATATCATTATATAGCCCTGACTAGCTTGAAATTCCCTATGTAGACCAGGCTATGACCTTGAACTCACTGAGTCACCCTGCCTCAGTGCTGGAATTAAAGGCGTGGGCCACCACCACCCAGCTTAACAGAGAATTTTTATCATAAAAAAGAAGTTGTATTAGTGTATGTCTTTAATCCCAGAACCTGGGAGGCAGAGCCAGGCGGATCTCTGTGATTTCCAGGCCAGCCTGGTCTACAGAGTGAGATCCAGGACAGGAACCAAAAAACTACACAGAGAAACCCTGTCTCAGAAAAAAAAAAAAAAGAAAGAAAGAAAAGAAAAATTCTCTGTTGCATCCTAAAGATTTGACTGATTTTTCAAAGCATTAGAGTTTTATTGTTTTCATATAATTATATAGTGAGTTGATTCCTGGACATGAAATATAAACATAAAACAGTACCCAATCAGATACCAGTTTGTCCTTGCCCCATAGGTATTAAAGTGTTCTTCAATTCTGCCACCACACCACAGTACCTGTTCTGTCATCAGTCTCTTTTCTGTGTATGTGGTGCATAACACAGCACTCCATTGTATTAGAGTCAGATTCTCTGCTGCATTTTGAAATATGCATTAAATTGTCAATGATAATTATACTATTGTACTATAGAACACTTATCTTTCTTTAATCTTATGTGTCATTTAATTCATTTGAACTATTGTATACTATGTTCATGCTCCCAAATGTTGTTGGTTAGTCTAATCATAGAAATTATATATTTCTCAAGTGACAAGTTGTGACAACAGGTGTGAAAATGTGTCTATAGAAGAAGCTTATTAGACATGGTACCCACGAAGATTAGGGGACTGACCAAGGAGGCTTTTTCTACTGAGTGTCTAAAAAGGCACCAACTTTCAGAGTGGAAGCTAGTAAACAAATACAAGAAGTGTTTTGGCAAATTAAGCTCCTTTGGCAGCTATGCTGATGAAGCTTGTCATCTAAACACAAGTAAAGGAGATGGAACTGTGTAAACACCTACATTTAATGAATTTGAAGCCTCTAAACTTCTGACAATAACTGTTGTGTAAACTGAGTAGTGTGGGGCGTTTACCCACCAACCCCACAGCTTCCCAGAGTTTCCTTGAGTGTGAGCAGCAGGAAATATTAGATAGAAGGATTTATTGCAGAGAATCTTGCGGAGATAAACAGATAGAAAATAAAGGACAGCCTCGAGAGGGCCTGGAACCTATTCCAAGGGGCCCTGACTGTCTCTGCCCCAGGGTTTTTATAGAGACGCCAAGGGGTGGAGCAAATGACCTCCTCCCCCAGCACAGCCAAGTGCAGACCATCTCAGACACCTGCACTCAGGCCCGTGGTCCTGTTCATCCTCTCTATGCGGACCTGCTGGGTAAAGCCACGAGGAACCCGAGAACAGGCTCCCACAGAGTAGTACATGCTGCAGACCCGCTATGCAATGAAACCTTAGGGATGACCCAACAACATATCACAACTCATCAGATGTCACTGTTCTGTTATTTTTTCAAGGGAATATTCAAATGCAGCACCAGAAAAATTGTGTGATAGTGGTCAGAATATAATAATCAATTCACAGAATAAATGTCAGAATCTCCAGTAACATGAGTATTTCCTGTGAATTGAGTATAGGTCCCCAATACTGTCATCTCACTCTTTCTCCTGAAAACATATGCGATCTGTTTTAGGAGTCAGTGACCTTTGAGGATGTGGCTGTGAACTTTACCTTGGAGGAGTGGACTTTGCTAAATCCTTTACAGAAAAATCTCTACAGAGCTGTGATGAGAGAAACCATCAGGAACCTGCATGCTATAGGTAAGAGGTATATAATTTCTTCACACAATGTCTACTGCCAATCATTGCTGTTCTGTGACTTGGGATATGAAAATGGAATACTTAGATGAATCAACTTGGTGTGGCCACAGTGTAACAAGAACTTGAATCATAATTTTGCATAATAACTCATAATAATGGGTTTTCTGGGTGTACTTTTAGGACAGAAATTGGGAGAACAGAACACTGAAAATGAGAACAAGAATCCTGGGGGAAATCTGAGGTAATTTGCACTCACGAGAAAAACTAGTGCTGCTCAGAAAACCTGGAATTGTAGAAAATAATTCAAACAAACACAACAAAGTAAGCCAAGCTTCAAACTGATTTGTTTTCAAAATATCTTTAAATATACTTACAGACTGAGCATTTATAATTCAAAAATTTAAATATGAATCTGTTGAGTATAAACATGATACCACAAATGACACTTTCTGATGTTTTAATATATACAAACTTTGTTTCAAACACAAAATTATTAAAGAGATTATATGATGTTACCTTTATGTTTTGGGTGCAAGGTATATTTGAAACTTAAATGAATGTTTCCATTTAGGTCTCATGTATGTCTAATATTTTAAAATCTAACACATCTGTCCTTTGTGTTTTAGATGAGGAATGTTTAAGCTATATTTAAATGTAACAGATTTTTCAATGTTTGCAATAGAGTTAACTTTGGAAAAATTACATAGAAATTCCACATGATTATCACTGCTTAGACTATTACTAATTAAGCCATCTTACTGAGCTTTCACTGTATCATTGTATACAATTTATACAGGATATAAAGCTTACACTTTTCCTGATATAAAATTATTTTGTAATGTGCTTTACTTTTGTTGCAGATGTCAAGTGGTAGAGAGGCTCTGTGGCTATGAAGGTAGTCATTGGGAAGAAATCTTCAAAGAGATTCCAGATCCTGTGGTAAACCAAAAAACTGGAGAAAAGCCATGTGAAAGCCCTGGGTATGAAGACTTTATTGGTCCTTCATCCCTAAATGTGTCCCTCAGATATCAGACTAGATACATAACTCATATGTATAAAGAACATGGTGGGAAGCCATATAAATGTAAGGAATGTGGGGAGGCTTTCTGTTCTCCCCAAAGCTTTCAGAAGCATGAACAAATTCATATAAGAGAGAAATCTTATGTCTGTAAACAGTGTGATAAAGCCTTTAGGAATCTCAGTTCTCTTCAAAATCATAAAAGGATTCACACTAGAGAGAGAAAGCATGAATGTAAACAGTGTGGGAAATCTTTTAAGAGACACAGTGATGTTCAAGCACATGAGAGAAGTCACACTGGAGAGAAACCCTATGTATGTAAGCATTGTGGGAGAGCCTTCACTCAATCCAGATACCTTCAAATACATGAAAGAAGTCACACAAGAGAGAAACCCTACGTGTGTAAGCAATGTGGGAAAGCCTTTCCTGAGTCCATTCACCTTCACATACATCAAAGAAGTCACACAGGAGAGAAACCTTACTCATGTAAGCAATGTGGGAAAGCCTTCACTTGTCCCAGCACCCTTCAAACACATAAAAGAAGTCACACTGGAGAAAAACCCTATGTATGTAAGCATTGTGGGAAAGCCTTCACTCAATCTGGTTACCTTCACATACATCAAAGAAGTCACACTGGAGAGAAACCTTACTCATGTAAGCAGTGTGGGAAAGCCTTCAGTTTTTCCAGTTCCCTTCGAAATCATGTTGTAGTTCACACAGGAGAAAAACCCTATGTATGTAAGCATTGTGGGAAAGCCTTTGCCCAGTCCAGTTACATTCGCATACATCAAAGAAGTCACACTGGAGAGAAACCTTACTCATGTAAGCAGTGTGGGAAAGCCTTCACTTTTTCTAGTTCCCTTCGAAGTCATGATATAGCACACACAGGAGAAAAACCCTATGTTTGTAAGCATTGTGGGAAAGCCTTTGGTCATTACAGTAGCAATCACAAACATCAAAAGACTCATAGTGAAAATAGACTCTGTTAGTCTAATAAATGTGATTTCCACACTTCAGTTGCTCTGATTCCTTTCAAATAATAACTGACACTGGTAAGAAATCCAAGATTTGTATGCAATATGGGATGCCTTCGTTTATCCAGTTCTCATTGATACCATGAAAAGATTCACACTGTGTTTGTAGAATAGTATTTTGAGATGTGTTACATTTGTTTCTACTGTGAAACATTTGTTTTAATGATGCAAAGATGTGTGTAGTGTGAATTCTAATTGGTCTTAACAATAAAAACCTGAAGTCAGATATCAGGGTGAAAGCTGAAAGATCAGAGAAGCAGAACAGCCAGCCACTAGAAAGACTTCTTATCTCTAAGAATCCTCAGACTGAAAGGGCCGAGCTCCTGTCTCCATTTTGCCTTATCACTTCCTCTCTCTGCCCAACCATATCACTTCCTGCTTCCTCCTTCTCACAAGTACTGGGATTAAAGGCATGTACCTCCCAATTACTGGCAGCAAAGGCTTGAGATCCCAAGTAATGGGATTAAATGTGTGTGCCACCACTACCTGGCCTCTAGTGGTTGGATCTGCATTCTGATCTCCAGGCAAGCTTTATTTGTTTGAGCACAAACAAAATATCACCACATTTCTCCCTTTTTGTCTAAAATAAAAAAGGTTATAACTAATAAAAGAAAAACTATATACAATAAGTACAATAACTATATACAATATATACAGGGAATAAATAATAAAAATCAACAATGTCTAGCCCATAAACATTTGGAAAATTCAGAGCAAAGACTTCATTATCTAACCTATTTTGGTGAATCCAAACTGCTATACCCAATTCACTTCCTATCCTAACTTGTATTACCAACCCCAAACTATCTTTTGATGTCTATCCTTATACACTTTATACCTCTTTAGTGAATTTCTTTTCTGAATCTAGTAACAAGGAAAATTATAACTATAATAATAAAGTCTTCAACTCCATCTGAGACCCAAAAAGGAAATATTACCTGAGTAAGCAGGAAGTGCAAGTAAGCAACTTCCAAAAAATGTGAAAAATGACGGAAACTTCTGACTGCCTGGACAGTCACCAAAGATTCCTCTGTAACATTGGGGCATCCATCTTTGGCCTACAGGCCTAGCATATCTGACAGAGTTCTGTAAAGCATATTCTGAAGGGCTGTGCTACCTTGTCTTGACAAAGTTCAGCAGTCCTTTATTTTGCATCCTGCTTGTCCATTTTGGACAGCATATTGTCAGCAGTCGAGGCAAGGACATTTTCTTACACAGTGGCTAACTTTTGCCACAAAGAAAGCAAACTCCATATGGAGTTTCTTTGATGTCCATCATCTTCTCTGAAGTAGATTGGTGCTACCAGGAGCAGACATCTCATTATCATAAAAAAAAAAAACCTATGTTATTAAAGCATTAAATGCCATAGTCTGTAGATCTCCGAAGTGTTTGAAGATGACCTGTCTATCTAAAATATATCTCTTGTTTCACCTTGAAAACATACCTAATATGACTACAAGTTCAATTGTAATAGGTGAATAATTACTAACTTTCATTTCCATATTGTTCTAAATAGTTGGTAATAATAACTTTTTTTTTTTTTTTTGGTTTTTCAAGACAGGGTTTCTCTGTGTAGCTTTGTGCCTTTCCTGGAACTCACTTGGTAGCCCAGGCTGGCCTCGAACTCACAGAGATCCGCCTGGCTCTGCCTCCCGAGTGCTGGGATTAAAGGCGTGCGCCACCACCCGGCGGTAATAATAACTTTTAAGGACATTGTTAAATGAATTGTATAGGTATAGTACCTTGAGCAAGAGTAGAAATGGATGTACAGTATGTTCTAACAAAATCAATTTCAAATTTGTATCACTATACAAAGATCCATATCAATGTAAAATATTTAAAGCTAGTAGTTGCTTTTTTTGGTTTAAAAAATCCACCATTTTATTTTATTTCTATATCCCCCGTTTCTTTCTAGAGTAGACTCAGTAATCTCCCCTTATATCTTATCATACCTATATCCCCGTTTTTTCTTTGTAAAACAAGAATCTTGAACCTAAACTCCTTTGTTCATCTTTTTTCCTGACCATTACCAATAACAACTTATAACCTAACACCCTAAATGATGACAAATATCCATAGCCCATTGAAAGACAGAAAACCACTGACCCTCACCTCTTAGAAATGTGGGTGGCATGTTCTTAAGTTTACTTCCTGATGTCTGGGAGTGATGGCATCTTTAGGGGATCCTGAAAAGAAAACTTTGAGTTAATTGTCAAGTCCTGGGAAGGATAGCTGTATCATTTGTTATCCAGTCTCTGTGTAATGAGAAAGTGCAGGGCTTGTCTCAGGTCCTGGCCAGAGTAGTCTGTGATGCTGGATCATCTCAGCTAATCACCTCAAAATTGTCCTGAGCAGTTTGCAGTTTGTACAAAGCTGATCTTTTTGTCAGCTTAGTGGTGTTATCATAGTTCTGGGGGAATTGTTGTGGGGCCCATCCTTTTGGAGACTTCAAAGGTTGCTGTTAGGTGTAGTCATGGTTCATTGCAGAAAACTTAAACATTTTAGATGTTTGAGCAGATCTCAAAGAGGTTAAAGAATCAATATTTGTTACAAACATCCAGAATACAAAAACTTAATTCCTACTTACCTGATAAAGACTCAAACCTGAAATCATGTACAGGAAGCTAGATGAAGCCTTTTTCGATAATTAGTTAGTACTCTATATGACCAGTAATATTATGACAAAAGTTTAAAATATGTATTAATTTTATAAATTTTGAAATAGTATTTATATCTTAAGAAAAGCTGTTAAAGAGTCAAAATAAAACCAAAAGATGTCTGGGCAGTGGTGGCACATGCCTTTAATCCCAGCACTCAAAAGGCAGAGCCAGGTGGATCTCTTTGAGTTTGAGGCCAGCCTGGTCTACAGAGCAAGATCCAGGACAGGCACCAAAACTACACAGAGAAATGCTGTCTTGAAGAAAAAAAAAAAAAAAAGATTCTGAGATTAGTGGCAATAAAAGAGTTCCTAAATTTTGGTTTTTCTTCTATCCAATATCAGGTGGCTCTTTTAACATGAGACAGATTTTAGATTTTACTTTACTGAGCATGCTTGGATTTAGAGAAGGAGAAAGCCACACTCCCAACTCCAAAGCCAGCTTTGATTTTTTTAGTTGGACTGGGACTACTAAAAGACCAGCTTAGCCGGGTGGTGGTGGTGGTGGTGGTGGTGGTGGTGGTGGTGGTGGTGGTGCACGCCTTTAATTCCAGCACTCGGGAGGCAGAGCCAGGCAGATCTCTATGAGTTCAAGGCCAGCCTGGTCTACAGAGCTAGTTCCAGGAAAGGCACAAAGCTACACAGAGAACCCCTGTCTCGAAAAACCAAAAAAAAAAAAAAACAAAAAAAAAGACCAGCTTATTGAATTTACATTATATGTCTTTAGAGAACAGCAGAAATGCTGGGCGATGGTGGCGCACGCCTTTAATCCCAGCACTCAGGAGGCAGAGCCAGTTGGATCTCTGTGAGAAAAAAAAAAAGAGAGAGAGAGAACAGCAGAAACAAACATTTGGGAAGATTAATGAAATTTTATCCTGTTGGAGATGGGACAATTTTTCCTGGATGATTTGTCATTTTTCTTCAGATGTCTCATTTGTCCAGTGGTCTTCAGACTCCTTAGCTGGATATCTTCATTCTCCTGAAAAGATAAAAACAAAAACCCTTCCCCAATCCTAACTTTGGGGAGGTCCCCATTTGGTAAGTTACATCTGATCAAATGAAAAGCATTTGTTAGTCTGAAAGTTAGTTTAGATTGAATGGCCGTGCTGATTGATGAACTATCATCTTTTCTAATTAAGAGGTCTCTCTTGTTCAAATTGAACCTTTATAAATCTTGATGATATCCATAGCTTTTCTTCTCCTGTGGAAACCAAAGCAAAGCCTCTTCCCCAGTATAACACATATCCTGGTTTCCATTCTGTGGTCAATACATCTTTAAAGTATACAGGTTGATTTAATTCTGTAGGTTTTTTTTCTATTGTCCAATGTCTCTCTGCAGCTATTCCTTTCTCATTAGAATTTAGAAAATTCAAAGTTAATAAAGCATTATGTAATCTATTTCTGGGGGTCTTTATTACCCTCTTCTGTTTATTTAGCATATCCTTTAGAGTTCAATTTGATCTTTGTGGAACTGCTTGGCCTGTAGGATTCTGTGGTATACCTTTAATATGCTTTATATTGTAATAAGAAAAAGCTATTTCATTTTTACCAGAGACATATGCTAGAGAATTGTCAGTCTTAATTTGTACAGGTATACCCATGATGGCCATATCTTCTAGCAAATTTGTGATTATAGAATCAACCTTTTCAGAACTCAAAGCAGTTGCCCATTGAAATACTGAATAGGTATCAATGGTGTGGTGTACATATTGCAATTTTCCAAATTCTGAAAAATGAAACAAATATGTCTGCCAAATTTCATTCCTTTGAGTACCCTTTGAGTTACTTCCTGTGGGTAATGGAGTTTGGTTTTATAAAGAACAAGTAGGACATTGACTTATGATTTCCTTGCCTTGTTGCCAAGTGATGGAAAAATCCTTTTTCAAACCCTTGCTATGGACATGTTTTTTATGAAACTCTAAGCTCTCTAGCACATTTCCTATCAATAGTTCATCAATTTCATCATTGCTTTGTGCTAGAGGGCCTGGCAGACCCATATGGGATCTGATGTGTGTTATATATAAGGAATGATTCCTATTTCTGATTCTTGCTTTTTTTTAAATTATTTTGAGACAGGGTTGCTCTATATAACAATCCTAGCTGTCATGGAACTCACTTTGTAGCCCAAGCTGGCCTCAAACTCACAGAGATCCACCTGCCTCTGTCTCATGAGTGCTGGGATTAAAGGCATGTGCCACCACCACCGGGCTTCTGATTATTTTTTGTAACTGAATAAATAATGAAATTAATTCTGACTCATCAGGAATAAATTCAGCAGTTTCAATATGTAAAAGAACTCTGCATACTGAGAGACAGTAACTTTGTTAAGAGGTTCTATAAAATCCATTAATACCATCACCATATAATTCCGACTTTTGGACAGATTCATAAGGGCTTTGAGCCACTTTACTTTAATTTCCTAATTTATAACCTGCCTTTCCTGGTTTGTTTCCCTCAATATAAAATGTAGAGGCTCCAGAAATTGGTGCTCCCTATAAAATATGAGAAAGAATCCAGTTAGTTCCTTTTTTTTTTTTTTTAGTTCCTTTTTTTTTTTTTTTTTCAAGACAGGATTTCTCCGTGTAACAGCTGTAGGTGTCCTGGAACTCACTTTGTGGACCAGGCTGGCCTCAAACTCACAGAGATCCGCCTGCCTCTGCCTCTCGAGTGCTGGGATTAAAGGCATGCACCACCATGCACGGCCAGTTAGTTCTCTTTATAAATTTAATTCTCTTGCTTTTGGGGTATTTGTTGTTAATCTCTCCAAAAAAAATTACTGCAAGCTCTTTGTCAAGGTTCATTTTCTGCCCATAATTTGTCAATTTCATTATTAGTAAAAGATACTACAATTTTTGCTGGGCCTATTCCTGCTAACTGATGAAGTCTCAATTTTACTTTTATAATCAACTCAGGAATCTTTTTCACATAAGTTTTTATTTGTTATTCTGTTTATGTGGTAAAAGATCCATTCTAAGATAATATCTTCCCTCTGCATTAATATTCCTGAAGGAGAATGCATAGAGGTCAAAATAACCAGGATGCAATTGAGCTCTGGATCCAAATGATCCACATGTGTATCCTGTAATTTCTTTTCCACCTGTGGGAGCCCGTTCTTGGGTTCCTCGTGACTTTACCCAGCATGTCCGCATAGAGGATCATTAGGACCACGGGCCTGAGTGCAGGTGTCTGAGATGGTCTGCACTTGGCTGTGCTGGGGGAGGAGGTCTTTTGCTCCACCCCTTGGTGTCTCTATAAAATCCCTGGGGCAGAGACAGTCGGGGCCTGTTGGAATAAGTTCCAGGCCCTCTCGAGGCTATCCTTTATTTTCTATCTGTTTATCTCCACAAGATTCTCCACAATAAATCCTTCTATCTAATATTTCCTGCTGCTCACACTCAAGAAAACTCTGGGGAGCTGTGGGGTTGGTGGGTAAATGCCCCACAGAATGGCGCCATGAACAGGGACTAAAGAAAAAAGAAAAAAAGGGACTAAAGAAAAGGGGGACTAAAGACAAAGTAATAGGGACCAAAGATAAAGGAAAATAATAGTTTTATTACAGAGTTTTTGCCGAAAGTGTGGGTCAGCCCTGCCAGTGGAAAGGCATGCTGGTGTTATGGAAAATATATATTTTATATATATATTGAGGGGCAGGGATTTTATCCTCAAGAGAAAAGGAAAGCGGACTGGAAGAATGTCCGATTCTGCAGCGCAATTCTCTTCTGTCAAAATTTTCTATCTTCTATCCCTTTCTCAATTTCTGTCTGTGAAAAATAAGTATAAGGTATAGGGTAGTAATATAGTGTAGGAAAAACTTAGAAGTGAAAGATTGTGTAAGAAAAAAATTTAAGTAAGGCAACTAGAAAGAAAAACTCCAATTTTCTAACTTTGGGGGCTATGAACGCAAACTGGGGAAAAAAAATCTTTCTTTGGGCTTTACGGGTAGTAAAGCTCTTCTTTGAGCTTATGGGGAAGAAAAAGTTTCCTATGGAAGCTTTTGTCCTGGGGACAGCTGAAATGCTAAGTCCAAGCTGCAGGAGAAAGTGATTTCTCCCTGAGGCAAAAATGGGGGTGTAAAAAGCCAAAAAGTTTAAAGTTGGGAAGTTTTGGGAAAAGTAGGTCTTTCTCTCTCATGGGGAAAAAAATCTTTCTCTTAAACTATAAAGTTTTTCTTGGAAAATTTTGGGGGAAAAAATCTCTCTAAAAAGCTTTAATCTTTCTCAAAAGCTCTTAAAAAACTTAAAAACTAAAGCTTTGCAGAACTCTCAGGACAAATTAGAATCACCTGAAGATATTAGTATGGGGACCACCTTGACTAGCTCTAAGGGAAAACAACAAACCTCTTAAGACAGCAAAACCTCTCCAAGTTCTTTCAAGCTTTAAGAATCCTCCCTGCAATGCAGGAGGCAGGGACAAGTTCCTAAAAACCTCTTCTAAGCTCTGTCTCTTCAAGCTAGTAAAAGGCAGTGGGTCAGAGTACCCTGAGGGAAACGCTTGGCAGAGTGTGGGTAAAGAGCTACAGAGAGCCCAAAGGGGCAGGAAACTTTACCTGAGAAAAGCAAAAAAGCTTGGCTTTTCAGTTACAGCCCAGCTGAGGCATCAAGGGTTTTGTTTCTGAGTGAGCGTTTCAGAATGAACAAACAAAGCTAAAGCCAGTGGGAACAGCACAGTTGTCTGCTTTCCTACAAGTTCTAGGTTGGTAGGTCCACAGCGGTAAAAAGAAATCTGAGAAAAAGCTTTTTTATCAGAGTAAGGACCTTTCTGGGAAAACAGTAAAGCTGAACTGTGTCTGAAGCTGCTGAGTCAGAACGCTGTCCTGGGAAAGAGCCCAGCCAGGGCAGAACAGAACTATCCAGGAGTAAGTAAAGCTTTCTTTTCCATTGGAGAAAGCATCTTTGAGAAAAGCTTTGTTTAAACTGACTCCCAGTGAGATGGAGTGTAGCCTTAATGGGTGATTGCCTCTGGCATAAGCTCTGTCCTTGAGCACCCAGACAAGCAAACACAACCCACTGGGGGACTGGACCAGGTGAAGGCCTGATGAAGCAAAACACCTGTCCTAATGGGAGTTTAGAAATGGCAAAAACCTCCTCTGTTAGATTTTCCAGTCGGTACACAAACCACACAGACCCTGAAAACAGAAATGGACTAAAGCCCCTACCTTCAGAAGCAAAAAAGCTGTCACTGTGGTTTTGGGAAATGTTTCTGGGGTAGAGGGGATAAACTGAGACCAAACTGGATACTGTTGGGGAGAAAGACTCTGAAGAAACAGAGGGGACAGATTCCTCCCCAGAAAATGCACGACCTGTGAAAGCTGCTAAGAGTTTGAGGCAGATTGGGGGGAGAAAAAAAAAAGCCCCTACCTCCAAAGGCAGCTAGCAGAGGTACAGAGCTGCAGACAGATATCTGAAGCTCTGCATCTGGGGGGGAAGGAACAAGCAAAATGAGAATAAAATCAGTGGAAGAAAATCTCTGAAGGAGCTATGGAAAAGCTGTTGTAAATGTTTTTCACTGTCTGGCTAAAACAAACACAAGCCCCGAGGAAAGTTGCTATCAGAAATGCCAGCCTCAATGCCGGCTAACGAGGCAGGTGCGGTTCTGATCCGGGGTCAGTGTCTGATGGAGAGACACTTGTTAAAGCCAGCTGAGGAGAGACCAGAAACCTCCCAATGTCCCATAGTTGAAAATGTAAAATGTTTGTTCAAATCTCCCGTTGCAAAAGCAAAAAACTTTGTTCAAACCTCCCAGGCAAGAATTTGTAAGCAAGTCTGGTAAAAGAGAACCAGTTGACTCTCAGACCCAAAAAGAACTATGGGAAATGACTGATATGGGAAATGATATAAGGGACTGATATAAGGGACTGATATTATTATGGACCGATATAAGGGAAATGCATTCTGGGAAAGGTAGTTTTTCCACTAAAGATGGCGACATTGCCCTGAAACACTTTTGTCTGCTCGAAAATACGTTCATGGTAAACTTAAAATACAGCTTTTAAAAGAATAAGGAGGAAAATAGTCTAAGAGTTTAAGTGTCAGTTCCAATGAAAAAATTTAAAGAATACAGAACTAGGTGCTTCGCAGTTTGGGACTCCGTTGGTATAAAATGCCTTATTTACCCTAATAGCTGTGCAAAGTTTTTACGGTAGTTGGATGACAAAAAGCTACCTATAAGAGCAAACAAGCCACTTTAAAATCCTTAAGAAAGCAGTTTATACACTGAACGTTGTCTTAGATATGAAGAAACTTATGTGAAATTAAAAATTCTTTGCCTTGAACAAACAGCCCGCAATGAGTAATTCCTTTGCAAATCTAATAAGGATACAAGGAAACAAGCATTCAAAAAAGAAATGACTGCTTTATAGATGGGAAACAAACTTCAGAAAATCTAGCTGTCTTACAAAAGAGTTGCTTCACCTGAAAGTTCCTTATAAGAAATCAATGCTAAATATCACAGCTGCTAATAACATCAGGAGTTAAAGCTAATGAAGTGAAAATACTAAATCCTGAAAATGCTTTTTCTAAAAGTAAGCTAATGAAGGATATGTTTCATGAAAGAACATCTATGTTCTTGACTCCTTTGAATAGTAACAGTTTGGGTGAAAATATTGGAACTAACAACAACCAAGTCAAAATGTTTCAACAAATCCAAGACGCTATTCACAAAAGAAAGCTGCCATGCTTTGTGGGCCATATTAGAGCTCACTCCAATCTTCCTGGTCCTTTAGCTGAGGGTAATGCAAAATGGAAAGATCCCTGCTCGGGATTATGGAGGGGTCCTGATCCTGTTTTAATATGGGGTCTAGGACATGTTTGTGTTTTTTCACAAGAGGAGAATGAAGCTTGGTGGTTACCAGAGCGTCTGGTAAGGAGCTTGGAACTAAGGAAGGGTCAGCTCCAATGACATTCTTATAAAGGAACCAGAATGATAGTGGCTCGATTAGTATTTCTGAGGTCTTGTCACTGGTTAATGCAAACAGTGAGGAAATAGAGTTCAGAGCTGTACCGCTTTTGGCTTTACTAGCTCCTTTAGAAAAATACTTTATATCACCTAATAGCTGTGCAGTACTTGGTGAAGAGCTTTACAGCAGCTAAATACAGTAATTTCACCCTCAGCGTGAAGTGAAGTTTTTCGGTAGAACAAACCAAGAGTACTGCTGTAATAGAAACGTTTGTCTGAACTGAAGCACTTGGGGGGGTGTATTATGAATTTGGGTGAAGGGACAGCCTCTAGTTAAAAACTGTCTACCGCTGACAGTGCATCTCTGCCGGTCCGGAATGGCTGAGAGAACTGGCAACTTTGGAGTGTGGCTTCGTCCTGGGAAGGTTACAGTCCCCTAGCAACAACTATCACAATTCTATAACACTCACTAAATCCCAGTGCTTTATAGCAAAGCTGACTATAAACTCTAAACTTTAGAAATGATGTGTATGTACTTGCTGTCTAGTTAAGAGAACCTTTCTAATAGAGATAGTGGTGATAATTAAGAGTAAGAAGTAGAAAAAGATGAAAATAAGAAAAAAAATCTCTGGGCTGGAGAGATGGCTCAGAGGTTAAGAGCACTGGCTGCTCTTCCAGAGGTCCTGAGTTCAATTCTCAGCAACCACATGGTGGCTCACAACCATCTGTAATGAGATCTGGTGCCCTCTTCTGGCTTGCAGGGACACATGCAGGCAGAACACTGTATACATAATAAATAAATAAATCTTAAAAAAAAAAAAAAGTAAAGAAAAAAAATCTGTCTTGTTAGATCTGTGTTAAGAAATCTTTAGGTGTTTGCTAAGTTAAATATATGCTAATGGTAGTCCTATATAAGTTTGAAAAATAGATCTATAGAGTTCCTTTAAGAATATAAGCTTGCGGGCTGGAGAGATGGCTCAGAGGTTAAGAACACTGACTGCTCTTCCAGAGGTCCTGAGTTCAATTCCCAGCAACCACATGGTGGCTCACAACCATCTGTAATGAGATCTGGTGCCCTCTTCTGGCCTGCTGTCATATATGCTGTATACATAATAAAAAAAAAATAAAATCTTTAAAAAAAAATATAAGCTTGCAAGAAATATCTAAGGTAGTCTTAAGACATGTAGTAATAAGCTTGTAAGAAGTAAAGATACTAGTTGCAAATGTAAGTTTAAATAAGAAATAAGAAGATGGAATGTATGTAAGTATATAAGAAGTAATAAGAAATATATTTGCTAAAGTAGTTCTATAGTTCCCTTAAAGAGTAGATGTTAATGTTATATGTGAATTTGTAAAAGTGTAAATGTTAAGTGTGAATCTATTCTTAATGACCCGAGACACAGAAGGTTAGTGTCCCAGTAGACTGCAAAGTAGGCAGTCTGAATGGTTTCAAAAGCTCCAGAAGCCACTAAGAATGGCGGACGCCAGAACTAGCACAAGGCATCTGCAGCTGAGATCCGTGGAAAATCGACGCAACACAGAAAAATCTGAGCTAACATCAAAAACGGTACGGTTTAGAATACTACTGTACCTAGAAAGGTCTCTGTCTGTGAGAACAAAAGTTGCAGAGACGCTTGTTTGAACTAAAATTGTTAACTGCAAAAAGTTTTGGTTGTAAAACGTCTCTTTATTTGGAAGTGAAAGCCTGATACCAGAATTTACTTTTTTGAACTTTTTGAACTTAAAATGAGATAAAACTACAAAAAGATTTTGGTTATGTATCTCTTCATATTTGGAAGGCCTCGTGCCAGAATTTATCATTTGAATTTTGGGACTTAAGAAATGAAATGAACAATAGAGACTTCATTGCAATGGGACAATTTTGAGTTTACTTATAGTAATGACCTAGGAACTGTTTTCTGGAATTGGGTTAAAAATGGAACTGTTTAAATGAAGAAATTTATTGTTTCTACCTTGACTCAAGATGCAGTTTTGTGTATGCATATATGCTGGCGATTCATATATTCTGTGTTAAAAATGCAATTGTTTTGTGGAACTGTTTATGTAAAAATGGAATCATGTACAGAACTGGTTTTGTGTTACAAATGCAACTGTTTAAATGGAAAAGTTTGGGTTTTCTAACTAGGTTTGAGATTTTGTTTAAAAAATTATAAAGAAAAGGGAGAGTTAATATTCCTTAGTCTACTTAATTTAAAAAATTGTTGTTTGAGTGGATTAATGTCATTTTTTTAGTAAGAAATGCAAATGGGGTATATTAAGAGATTACTTTAAAGTGCAAAGAGAAGAAACTGCTTTTGGATGTTTTGCTAAAAGTTTTCAGAGTGTGTTAATGGTTAGATTGAAAATATTGCTTTTCAATATGGGTTTGTAGGAATTGTATAAGTTTGGGTTCCTCTAACTAGGTTTGAGATTTTGTTTAAAAATTTATAAAGAAAAGGAGGAGTTATGACATTGAATTATGTTTAACCTATTGGTATTAATGCACCCTGGTTTTGTGGAGTTAAGGAAATATTTAAGTTTGATGTGAATACATCGAAGTTTTTCCTATGTTCTGTTAGCAAGAAAATTCAAATGATTAAGAGTTAAAGTTGTAAAGTGGAGAAAATTGTTAATTGTATATAGCACCATATATGCTAATTCAAATGGTTCTGTTAAGAGTTTGCTTTGAGTTGTGACTATGTATAGCAAGATTTATGTTAATCTGTTAATGGTAATGATGAAGCTAAGAGATTCTTTAAGTTTGTAGTCGCCTTAAGAGTTTTTGGTTTAGAAAGGGCTTGAGGCAGCTAAGACTGCTGTAGTCACCTTGGACCTAATTCAAAAGAGAAATGCCATCTATATCATCCTCTACTCCCATACTGGGAGGTGTAACAGCTATGGAGATTGCTGTAAGCCATTAATAGTTATTTTTTATATATTAAGAAAGGGGGACCTGTGGGGGCCCGTTCTTGGGTTCCTCGTGGCTTTACCCAGCATGTCCGCATAGAGGATGATTAGGACCACGGGCCTGAGTGCTGGTGTCTGAGATGGTCTGCACTTGGCTGTGCTGGGGGAGGAGGTCTTTTGCTCCACCCCTTGGTGTGTCTATAAAAACCCTGGGGCAGAGACAGTCAGGGCCCCTTGGAATAGGTTCCAGGCCCTCTCGAGGCTATCCTTTATTTTCTATCTGTTTATCTCCACAAGACTCTCCGCAATAAATCCTTCTATCTAATATTTCCTGCTGCTCACACTCAAGAAAACTCTGGGGAGCTGTGGGGTTGGTGGGTAAATGCCCCACATCCACCAAAGCCAATTCAATTCTCTCTCAGCTTCAGATGATGATTCTCTTAGACTATTTAAGTCACCATATAAGGTTTTAAATAAATAATCAGTTCATTATTTTTTATGACGATAGTGGGCCGTAGATTGGAAATGTCTCCTAGCAATCTTTGAAAGTCATTAAGAGTCTGCAATCAATCTCTCCTAATTTGCAACTTTTGGGGTTTAATTTTTTGTAGACCCATTTTACATTCTAAATAATTAATAGAATCTCCTCTTTGTATTTTTTCAGGAGCAATTTATAATCCCCAACAATGCAAATTTTTCTTTACTTCTTCAAACATTCTTTCTAAAGTATCTACATTTGAATCAGCTAGTAAGATGTCATCCATGTAATGGTAAACTATAGAGTCAGAAAGTTGCTTATGATTTTTTTTTTTGTTTTTGTTTTTGTTTTTTGTTTTTTGAGAGAGTTTCTCTATGCAGCCTTGGCTGTCCTGGAACTCATTCTGTAGACCAGGCTGGCCTGGAACTCATAGAGATGCATCCACCTCTGCCTCCTGAGTGCTAAGATTAAAGGTGTGGACCACCAACACCCAGATTTTATTATGATTATTAATAATGCGAAGACCAATTAATGCTGACTATGTGTACATGGTTATGGGGACATTCACTGTGGGGCAGGGTTAATGGGCAATCTACCAGCAGACACATCACCAAAGAAAACTCGCTCTCCCTCCCTCAGCAGCCATCAACTGACAATAGTTCCTCCACTTGTAGTGGGGCCTTATGGTCCTTTCCCCCATCCATGCTGGAATTTTGACTGGCTTGATCTTGTGTAGGTAACCATAGCTGATGTAAGTTGATGTGTATAGCAGCCATGTGCTGTCTAGAAGGCAGAATTTCACACTCTCCTCTGAAAGATTGTTGTAGAATATTATTTGAAGATGTGATACATTTGTTTATGCTGTGGAACATTTGTTTAATGATGCAAAGACATGTTGCATTCTTTTATGTTGCATTTGTTTAACTCTTTGAAGCTGTGATTCTTTGCCTGTCTAAAACACCTGATAGTCTAATAAAGAGCTGAATGGCCAATAGCAAGGCAGGAGAAAGGATAGGTGGGGCTGACAGGCAGAGAGAATAACTAGAAGGATGGAGCAAGAGAAAAAGAAGACACTAGGGGCCAGTCACCCAGCCACACATAGAGTAAGAAGTAAAGAAAAGGTATACAGAAAAAGAGAAAGATAAAAGCCCAGAGGCAAAAGATAGACAGGATAATGTAAGTTAAGAAAAGTTGGCAAGAAACAAGCCAAGCTAAGGCTAGGCATTTATAAGTAATAATAGGTCTCTCCATGTGTGATTTATTTAGGAGCTCGGTGGCAGGTCCCTGAAAAGCCAAAGAGCCTAAAGAAGAAAAACACAAACAAGAATAGGGTCAAAGAAACCATGGACACCAAAATGAGGAACAGTAAAGGACTCAGTACAGAGTCTTTAAAGGACTCAGTACAGAGTCTTTATTCTTATCCTATTATACTGTTACAGCTCTGACTACAAAATGCATAGTGCATAAGATACCAATCTGTAATTTTTTTTTCTTACTGGATAAAGAACAGCTTTTTATATGTTACTGACTGAGCTTTTCCCCAAAAGATAAATCCAAAGAACATGACACTGGCCAAGAAATATTTGTTAGAGTGTGAAGGCAGCATTCTGCCCAAATTCTGCCAACATTCTCTTGTTTTCAAGGAATGTCTGGCAAGTGCATTGTTCTGGCCTGGCATCAGTTCAATAAATCTCCTTCATTTCCCCCTTTTTATTTAACTATATTTTGTAACATAATATTGAATACAGCTGCTGAATGTTGAGTCATTTCTTTTTTATACTCTAGTCCTTTTTTTGTAGTTTGATAAGCACTGTGCTTTTGTTAAGGTTCATGAGCTCTTTTTTTGGGGGGGGGATTTGTTTGGTTTGGTTTGGGTTTTTTTGTTTGTTTGTTTGTTTTTGTTTTTGTTGTTGTTGCTGTTTTTGGTTTTTCAAGACAGGGTTTCTCTGTGTAGCTTTGGTGCCTGTCCTGGAACTCGCTCTGTAGACCAGGCTGGCCTCGAACTCACAGAGATCCGCCTGCCTCTGCCTCCCGAGTGCTGGGATTAAAGGCCTGCGCCACCACTGCAGCTGAGTCATTTCTTGATTGTCAGTTTTTCCTCAGACTATTAAAAATAACAAACAGGGGCTGGAGAGATGGCTCAGTGGTTAAGAGCACCAACTGCTCTTCCAGAGATCCTGAGTTCAATTCCCAGCAACCACATGGTGGCTCACAACCACTTGTAATGAGATCTGGCGCCCTCTTCTGGCCTGCAGGGACACATGCAGGCAGAATACTGTATACATAATAAATTAATAAATCTTTAAAAAAAAAATAACAAACAATCAATATAAACATTACAGGTAGGAGGCGCTTGCACTCTTAGGTTGATTGAATGAATTTAACTTCCCCAAGCCATTAGCAATACCCACCAATAATTTATCTCCAGACAGTCCACGCATTTGTTTTGCAATGTGAGTAATATTAGACTGTAACTTCAATATTTCCTGAGTGATATACTATATTAGTATATTAGTCATATACTAATACAAATAATGAATGTTTTCTAGCCTTGTCCCAGTGGAGCAAGGTCTCATTCCATTGCACAGGAGTAAAACAGAATTGAGTCACATTCCAATCACATCTTTTTTTACCTTATTTATCTTTACTCCAGTTTCCCCTCCTTTCTCTCCTCTCATTCCCTCCCATACTTCTCTTCTGCCATGCCCCCCTCAATCCACTCCTCCTCTGTTTCTGTTCAGAAAGGGGCACGCCTCACATGGGTCTCAGTAAAGCATGGCATATCAAGTTGCAGTAAGACTAAGTACCTCCCCTTGTATTAAAGCTGGGCAAGGTGACCCAATATGAGGAGTGGGGTCCCAGTAGCCAGTAAAAGAGTCAGAGACAGCCCTTGTTCTCACTGTTAGGAGTCACACAAGAGGACCAAGCTCCACAACTGTCACATATATACAGAGGGCCTAGATCAGTCCCATTCAGGCTTCCTGGTTGTTGGTTCAGACTCTGTGACTTCCTATGAGCCCAGGTTAGCTGTTTCTGTGGGTTTTCTTGGGATGTCTTCTACCCCTTTGGCTCCTACAATCTTTGCTTCCTTTCTTCAACAGGATTCCCCAAGCTCGGCCTAATGTCTGGCTGTGGGTCTCTGCATCTGTTTCCATCAGTTACTGGATGAAGGCTTTCTGATGACAATTGGGGTAGCCACAAATCTGATCACAGGAGACGTCCAGTTCAGGCTATACATCCACTATTGATGGGGGTCTTAGCTGGGGTCATCCTCGTAAACTTGTGGGAGTTTCCCCTGCATCAGGTGTCTACCTGACCCTGAAATGCCCCCCCTTTCCAGTCATCTCTTTCAGTACTCTCCCCCAACATCCACCCCAAACCTGATCCCTCAGGTACCCATCCCCACCTGCCCCCAGTCTACCAGGAGATCTCTTCTATTTCCCCTCCTCTTTCCTAGGGAGAACCATGTCCCCGGCCCCCACCCCCACCCCCACCCTCCTTGTTACCTAGCCCCTCTGGGGCTGTGGACTGTAGCATGGTTATCCTTTACTTTAGAGCTAATATACACTTATGAGTACATACCACATTTGTCTCTCTGTATCCGGGTTACCTCACTCAGGATGATCTTTTCTAGTTTCATCCATTTGCCTTCACATTTCCTAATGTCATTGTTTTTAATAGCTGGGTAATACTCCATTGTGCAAATGTGCAACATTTTCTTTATCCATTCTTCAGTTGAGGGACATCTAGGTTGTTTCCAAGTTCTGGCTATTACAAACAAAGCTGCAAGTGTCCTTGCAATATGATTGAACATCCTTTGGGTATATGCACAAGAGTGATATAGCTGGGTCTTAAGGTAGATTGATTCCCAATTTACAGAGAAACTGCCAAATTGATTTCCAGAGTAGCTGTACAAGTTTATGCTCCCCCCAGCAGTGGAGGAGTGATGCCCTTACTCCACATGCTCTCAAACATACGCTGTCCTCAGTGCTTTTGATCTTAGCCATTCTGACAGGTGTAAGATGCAATTTCAGAGTCAGTTTGATTTGCATTTCCCTGGAGGGTAAGGATGTTGAACATTTCTTTAAGTGTTTCTCTGCCATTTGAGATTCTTCTGTTGAGAATCCTCTGTTTAAGTCTGTACCACATTTTTGTTTTGTTTTGTTTTGTTTTGTTTTGTTTTGTTTTGTTTTGTTTTTGTTTTCAAGACAGGGTTTCTCTGCGTAGTTTTGGTGCCTGTCCTGGAACTCACTCTGTAGCCCAGGCTGGCCTCCAACTCACAGAGATCTGCCTGGCTCTGCCTCCCGAGTGCTGGGATTAAAGGCATGCGCCAGTGTTGCCCAGCCCCTGTACCACATTTTTAATTGGATTATTTAGTTTTATGATGTCTAGTTTCTTGAGTTCTTTATATATTTTGGAGATCAGCCCTCTGTTGAATGGGGGGTTGGTGAAGATCTTTTCCCATTCTGTAGGCTGCCATTTTGGTCTATTGACAGTATCCTTTGCCTTATGGAAGCTTTTCAGTTTTATGAGGTCCCATTTATTGTCCATCTTCGTGTCTGTGCTAGTCTGTTATTCAGGAAGTTGTCTCGTGTGCCAATGAATTCAAAGCTAGTTCCCATTTTCTCTTCTATCAAGTTCAGTATAACTGGATTTTTTTGTTTGTTTGTTTTTGTTTTTCAAGACAGGGTTTCTCTGTGTAGCTTTGCGCCTTTCCTGGAACTCACTTTGTAGACCAGGCTGGCCTGGAACTCACAGAGATCCGCCTGCCTCTGCCTCCCGAGTGCTGGGATTAAAGGCGTGCGCCACCATTATGTGGCAAGGGGACATTTTTCTGGTCCAGTCTATGTAGTGTTCTGTGAGCTTCTTGTATCTTTATAGGTACATTCTTCTTTAGGTTGGGAAATTTTTATTTTATTATTCTGTTGAACATATTTCCTGGGCCTTGGAGATGGGATTCTTCTCCTTCTATTCCTGTTATTCTTAGGTTTGGTTTTTTCATAGTGTCCCAGATTTCCTGGGTGTTTTATGTTAGGAGTTTTTTTAGATTTAACACTTTCTTTGATGGATGGATTTATTTACTCTATCATATCTTCAACTCCTGAGATTCTCTCTTCCATCTCTTATATTCTGTTGGTGATTCTTGCATCTGTAGTTCCTATTGCTTACCAAAATTTTCTATTTCCAGAATTCCCTTGTTTGTGTTTTCTTTATTGCTTCTATTTCCATTTTCAGGTTTGAACACTTTTATTTGTTTCCATCACCTGTTTGTTTTTTCCCCTGGTTTTCTTGACATTCTTTAAGAGATTTATTTATTTCCTCTAATTTTTTGTTTGTCTTTTCCTCAATTTCTTTGAGGGTTTTTTTTTTTTTCCTTTCCTCTTTAAGGACCTCTATCATCTTCATAAGGTCATTTTCTTGTGCTTCAGCTGCATTTGAATATTCAGGTCTTGCTGTCATAAAATAGCTGGGCTCTGGGGTTGACATATTGCCCTTTCTGTTATTGATTGTTTTCTTATACTGGCCTTTAAGCATCTGGAATTAGGATGATTATAGGTCAAGGTGTTGATTACTATGTTTGTCTATGTTGGATGGGTGTTCTGTTCCTTGGTTTCTGTTTCCTCTCTGATCTTCTGGCCAAGTGGTCAAGGGTGACTGGTGAGTCTTCAGGTCCAGTAGGGTGTCTCTGCTGGGGTCTTGGGGGTCCTTTGATCTGGTCTGGTCTCTGGTAAAGTTGAAGTCTTCTTGGGTCTCTAGATACAGCCTGCCCTCCAATAAAGCCTGAGTCTTTTTCTAAGGTATTTAGGACCAGCCTGGCCTCTAGTACAGCTGCTGACACTGTTTTTCCAATTGGTTTGAACTATGTGTTGGGATTCTGCCATGCTCCAGCTGCATGACCGCACATGCACAGTTCAGGAGCTAAGCAAAGGGTCTTATGTCTTAAGTCATCAGTGTATGCTGTTGTTGACTATGTGCATGCAGCATGGTCACACAATCAGCGCATGCCTGGCATAACTTCATAAGCCCACCTGTGCCTTAAAAAACCAAACACAGATCCCCTCCTTCTCCTCTCTATTCTGTTCTCTCTGCCCCCCATCTCCATCTCTCTCCCTCTCTCTGTTCTCTGCACATGCTTCCCCCCAGACTTGGTTCTCTCCCCCCTTTCCTCCTAATAAAGCTCTGATACTGGGTTTTATCATGCCTCATGACCTTTCAGCTCTGGTAACCAGTGCCGCCTTATCATTTTAAAACCATCACTATGTCTGGGCCTGTGGAGTCTGCTGGAGTTCTGGGAAATGCTTGGTCATAGGGATATGATGAGGTGGGAGGGGTTGGGTGTCTCTTGGTGGAGCAGAATCCAGGGGGTTGCAGCAGTCCAGCTGGCAGATGAGTCACTCACCAGCTCCTTGACTGGTGAGGGCTGCACCAGAGCAGTGGGATTCCTCTGGGCTTGGGGGAAGGGCCCAGCAGTTGGTACAGGTGCTGAGATGGGAAGGGGTGGGCCATGGGACAGAAGGATCACTCACCAGTTGTGTCTGGTGTGGTCTGTGCCTCAGTGACAGAAGTCCACTGGCATTAGGAGCAGGCCCAGAAGCAGCAGGGCCAGGGACAAGCTGGGGTGGCATGGGCTTGAAAAAGAGTCAAGGGAGACAGAATCCAAGAAGGAGTACAGTCTGGCTGGCAGGTGGATCACTCACCAGTTCTGATGTCTCTAATCACATCTTAATGATAATTGTCTTTGGATTTTTTTGTTTGTTTGGTTAGTTGGTTTGGTTTTTTGAGATAGTGTTTCTCTGGTTATCCTTCGTTGTCCTAGAGTTTCCTTTGTAGACCAGGCTGGCCTCATACTCAGATATTTGCCTGTCTCTACCTCTTGAGTACAGGGACTACAGGCATGCACCACCACCACCACCCAGCTCATAATTGTCTTTGTAAGCTAACAACGTGATCACCTATCATAACCACAGCTGACTCCAAATCAGTGATTTCAGCATGAAGCATACTGTCTTTGAGTGTTCCATAATTTTTCTGAATCAGAGTGTCATCTTTAACTGCAATGTACAATTCGCATGCTTTGATGCAGGACTAGTCCAGCAGTGGCAGCAATGGCAGTAATGGTAACAGTTCCCAATACAGTGGTCATAATAGTCCAATCATATTTTAATCCTTTTCTTCATTTGATCCAATATATAATAAAGCATAGACATGGAGGGAGATTCTTCCAAGGCTTGATCCATCTCTACAGGCATCCAAACACCAATCCAGGCTCAGAGTATACAAATGCTCTGGGAGCTCAAATTAAAAGGTGTACAAGCATTTAAACACACACACACACACACACACACGCACACGCACACGCACACGCACACGCACACATATATATATATATATATAGGAACAAGTCACATGTCCTTCAGATCAATTCCATGTAGTTTCTCCAATCATAAACAAATGAACACATGATAAATTTTTCATAAAAGAGAAAACAGTAATTATTAGAAGTATTTTTTCATATGTTCCCTTTTCAGTTCCAAATGTCATCCTATGTTGATATTAGTTTTCATGGATGTTCTTGAGTAGTTCCTCTCTCCACATGGAGGAGGGTAATCCCCCCATGCCACACCAACCCCTCAGACCCATCACTATGGGTGGTGACAGTATTATTATTAAAGAACCATCTTAATTCTTTGTCTTCCTATTTGATATGAGCAGACCTACAGGGCTCTAATCTATGACACTACCATGTGAAGTATTAATAAGAACTCACACCTCTGGCCCTCTGCATTGTTCCCTATGTATTTATTCACTTAACGCTGAGACAACAGGAATGAGGTGGAGTGAAAGGGTCATTAGTAATATTTCCTTTAAACCCTTTAGCTACTAAAATGAACAGGTTTTTCTTCCCTTCTTTTTGTTCCATTATGAATAATTGATGACCATTCCCTAGATATATCTTTAAAACAATGAACTTCATGTCCAATACAAATAGGAAGTCCTTCCACCCATATTTCATGAGTTTACATTTAAACCCTTTTCATTGGGAAAAAAGAACCTCTACTGTTTTAAGGTCCTAGAATCCAATTAGAGTCATTAGTACAAATTAGAATAGTGGGATTCCCCCAATATACCAGTCTGTTTAGTGGAGGGTTAGGAATATGAGCCCAGTAAGAAGAATTCTTTGCCCTACTATTTGAACAGTGGGGATTGATAACATGGCCAAGAACAAGGTTTCAGATGTTTTGTTTTGCCCCAGATTATGAACCATCTCATCTCATTCACTGGCTAGTTGTTTTTTTCTTCAGCTGTCCCCAGGTAGGAAAGGTGCCATTCATTGTGGATAATGGTTTCACAATTGTTTTGGATGTTTGACCAAAACTCAGATGAGCCACTTGTTCAGTAGGCAAGTTAGGGTCAAACAGTGGTCGCTTGCTCACCTCTCAATTTCGGCAGTCTCTCTGGAAACCAACAATCACCTGAATCTGTGGAAACATAAGCATATCCTTTATATCCCATTGATAACATTTCCTTTATTCCACTATGAAGAGTTTTGCTCTTTATACCTAATAGGTTATAGTATATTACCCTCAGTACTTTCTTCAGTAATACATTGCCAATGAAGTTCAGCTGGCAGAAGATCACTGTCCTTACAGTTCAAAAACTAAATAAACAAATAAACTAAAGTAAATAATGAGTCTAATATGTTCCTAGGATTAAGGGTCATCTTTCCCCCGTTTAGTTTAATTAGCATCTCTTTTAATGTCTTGTCAGATCTATTAGTAATGACCTATCTTTGAGGATTACTAAAGGAAATTGGTAATATGTTTAATATTCCACTTTTTTAAAACTCTTTAAATTTTTGTGACATACAAACTGGAGCATTGTCCATTTTAATTTGTTGAGGAATACTCTTGACATTAAGAGCTCCTTTTTTTTTGAATAATATAACTGATGAAGACTTCATTTCTTAATGAAGTGGTGTGTAGATGTAACCAACCATCTTATTAAATAAGAAACACAGAGCCAATGTAAAGATGAAAGACCAAGAGGTCAGAGCTAAGAGCCTTACCTCCTGCCGCCAGCCAGCCTCTCCTGCCAAGAGACCTCTCCGAAAAAAGGAGCTACTTCCTGTGTGTTTGCCTTATAAAGAGTTCTTGTTCTTCCTTCTCATTGGTTGTAAACCCAACCACATGACCGTCTCGTCACTGCCTGTCTGTAGGTCACTCCAGGTCTTCTATGGTTGGTATTGAGATTAAAAGCGTGTGTCTCCAATGCTGGCTGTATCCTTGAACACACAGAGATCTACCTAGTTCTGCTTACCAAGTGCTGGGATTAAAAGTGTGCACCACCACCGCCCTGGCTTTCCCTATGGCTTGCTAATAGCTCTGACCCCTAGGCAACTTTATTTATTAACATACAAATAAAATCACATTTCAGCACAAATAAAATACCACTATAGTGGTGGTCTATTGAAATGCTGAAAATGTGTCAAGAGAATGATGTACATATTGTAATTTACCAAAAAATTAATGTACATTACATCCATTTGACATAACTTACTTATTTTTTTTGTTTTTTGAGACAGAGTTTCTCTTTGTATAGCCCAGGCCATTCTCAAACTTGCTCTATAGACCAAGATGGCCTTGAACTCAGAGACCTGCCTGGCTTTATCTTCTGAGTTCTAGAATTAAAGGCATGTGCCACCACCACCCAGCCCATTTGCCATATCTTACTCAATATATTACCTCCAGGGTTGTTACCAGAAGGTAATTGAGGCCTATGAAGAGTTTGACAAGTTTCACAAAGTTTTTAATTTTGCCGTTAATCCCAGCACTTGGGAGGCAGAGGCAGGTGGATCTCTGTGAGTTTGAGGCCAGCCTGGTCTACAGAGTGAGATCCAGGACAGACACCAAAACTACACAGAGAAACCCTGTCTCGAAAAACAAAAACAAAAACATAAATGAATGAATGAATGAATGAATGAATGAATAAATAAATAAATAAATAAATAAATAAATAAATAAAAGATTTTAGCCTCCCCTCCTGAAAGTACAGCCAGCATTTTCTTTCATCAGCTTGATTCAGTATAAATTCTTATCCTAAGAGTGAAATGTTTCACTAAAGCTTGCCCAGTGATTGGGCAAAACCAAAACTTATTATAAGCCACAGTCATCCTAGGGCCCCCCCTGCTATGTAGCCTCCCTGGTTCTGTGGGTTGCAGTCTGACTGCCTTTGCTTTATATCTAGTATCCACTTATAGGTGAGTACATACCATGTTTGTCCTTCTGAGTCTGGGTTACCTCACTCAGGATGATATTTTCTAGTTCCATCCATTTTCCTGCAAATTTCATGCTGTCATTGTTTTTCTCTGCTGAGCAGTACTCCATTGTATATATGTACCACATTTTCTTAATCCATTCTTCAGTTGACGGGCATCTAGCTTGTTTCCAGGTTCTGGCTATTACGAATAATGCTACTATGAACATAGTTGAGCATGTATCTTTGTGGTATAATTGAGCATTCCTTGAGTATATGACCAAGAGTGGTATGGCTGGGTCTTGAGACAGATGAATACCCAATTTTCTGAGAAACAGCCATACTGATTTCCACAGTGGTTATACAAGTTTGCATTCCTACAAACAGTGGAGGAGTGTTCCCCTTGCTCCATATCCTCTCCAACATAGATTATCATTAGTGTTTTTGATCATAGCCATTCTGACAGGAGTAAGATGATATCTCAGAAATGCATTTTGATTTGCATTTCTCTGATGACTAAGGATGTTGAGCATTTCCTTAAATGTCTTTCAGCCATTTGAGATTCTTCTGTTGAAGAAGAAGCCGGGCAGTGGTGGCACACGCTTTTAATCCCAGCACTCGGGAGGAAGAGGCAGGCAAATCTCTGTGAGTTCGAGGCCAGCCTGGTCTACAAAGTGAGTTCCAGGAAAGGCACAAAAATTACATAGAGAAACCCTGTCTCAAAAAAAAGAGAGAGAGAGAATTCTCTGTTTAGCTCTGGAGCCCATTTTTAAAATTGGATAGTTCAGTATTTTGATGTCTAGTTTCTTGAGTTCTTTTTTTTTTTTTTTTTTTGGTTTTTTGAGACAGGGTTTCTCTGTGTAGCTTTGCGCCTTTCCTGGAGCTCACTTGGTAGCCCAGGCTGGCCTCGAACTCACAGAGATCCGCCTGCCTCTGCCTCCCGAGTGCTGGGATTAAAGGCGTGTGCCACCAACACCCAGCTCTTGAGTTCTTTATATACTTTGGAGATCAGTCCTCTGTCAGATGTGGGGTTGGTGAAGGTCTTTTCCCATTCTGTAGGCTGTCTTTTTGTCTTATTGACTGTGTCTTTTGCCGAGTTGTAGGAAATTTTTTAAGGCTCTCCAGTTAGCATGTATATATGGATGAAACTTAATAGTTTCATGTAAAAAGGTACAAGAATATAATTGATATGCATTAATTAAAGAATCTATGAATTGATTAGCATCAGCCACAGGGCAGGGAGATTGGTGTGCTCTAATGTGTGTAATTTAAAGTGAGTTAGCTGGGCGTTGGTGGCGCACGCCTTTAATCCCAGCACTCGGGAGGCAGAGGCAGGCGGATCTCTGTGAGTTCCAGGCCAGCCTGGGCTACCAAGTGAGCTCCAGGAAAGGCGCAAAGCTACACAGAGAAACCCTGTCTCAAAAAACCAAAAAAATAAAAAAAAATAAAAATAAAAAAAAATAAAAGTGAGTTAATGTGCCAGGTGGTGATGGTGCACGCCTTTAGACCCAGTACTCGAGAGGCAGAGGCAGGCAGAGCTCTGTGAGCTTGAGGCCAGTCTGGGCTACAGAGTGAGTTCCAAGAAAGGCGCCAAAGCTACACAGAGAAACCCTGTCTCAAAAAACCAAAAAAATAAAAATAAAATAAAGGAAAAAACATGGGTTAATGTGATGAATCAATAGTTGTTGTAACTATGGAATGAAAGAAATAATTCTCTATCGACAGGATAAAGAAAAACAGTATAGGGGCTGGGGATTTAGCTCAGTGGTAGAGCGCTTGCCTAGCAAGCACAAGGCCCTGGGTTCAGTCCTCAGCTCCGGAGGGGGAAAAGAAAAAAGAAAAAGAAAAAGAAAAACAATGTAAATATGTTGAACAGTATATGTTGTATATTGTGAATCTGTAATAATATTTAAAGGTTGGGAAAAATCTGGCAAGTTGCCAATCAGCATTTGGACAGATTAGTAAGGGGTTTACAACACTTTGGAAATATCTTTTCTGTCATAATATCCAGCAATTTCAAATTTATTAGCATCAGCCTAGAAAGTTAGTGTTTGATCAAGAGGTTCATGCTTAATAATGGTGTAAATAATAACATCTGTTCATTTTAAAATGGAAAAGGCTTGTGTTTTGGATACTGATTACTAATTTTTTCTAAGTAATCACTTGAAGCTATCTGTCAATTTTCATCAATTTTCCAAAGATCCTGTGTTTGCCTTATTAATTTAAAAAGGAGATACAATGATAATTAGGGGGCTCAATAGGACTAAGAAGTTTTAAGTTAACTTTTTGTTACAGAATTTTAACTATATCTAATAAATTTACAAATCTTGAGGTAAGTTTGTATTTTAGCAAAAGTTTTAGAGCAGTGCCACATTTACATCACAATTCATAACAGTAGCAAAATTACAGTTATGAAGTAGCAATGAAATAATATTATGGTTGGGGGTCACCACAATATGAGAAACTGTATTAAAAGGTCGCAGCATTAGGAAGGTTAGGATCACTGGTTTAGAGAGTTAAAACTAAGAAAAAGAGTATGAGGTAAGCAATTTATTATTTTTTTAATTCCAAATCACTAATATTTCCCGTCTTTATAATGTAATTCATTAATTGAAAAAGATGGGCACTATTTTCATAGTATTTCAATTCCTAGAAGATCCACTTCATGGGTCTTTATAAAGTGGAAATAAAGAAGTCAAAGCCAATGATGGAATTTGACAAGGTATAACTTAACATTTAGGATGATACCTATGGTTGTTGACCACTTTCTCAGAACCACACTGGACCTTCAACCAAGTCTTCATTAGCACTCTGAAATCAAGTGAATGGAAAGAATAGCAACACGACACTAATCAACATAATTAATGTGAATGTGTAAGGATGCACATCCAACAATTTGACATATGCTAAATTTTACAATACCAAAATGAATCTGTTTTACCATATTTGTATTCCATCAGAATCCAGTGAATATGCCTCCAGCATTTCCTGTGAGCACCCCATTTCTAAATATAAAAGGTAACATGGGAAAACATAATGTATGCCCCGGGGAAGCTGGTCTCTTGACATCATACATCCAAGAATTTTAAATTTAGTATTGGCCTCTGATTGGATGCAAAAGGTTATGCCTTCTTCATCTTTGACTTCTGAGCAATAATGTAGAAATCTATACAAGGGCACCTATGAAATGTTTGGGGATCTCAAATGTACTCTGAATAAAGTTTTACTTTATGATAGAGTGAGCATAGACATTCAATCTCTTTTTTAAAGTCTTTGCTTTTTGTTTTTATTTGTACAAATGGAAGCAAACCCTTAGGGTTTTTTATCGTTTATTGAGGACCCAAAACATGATCCTCGCTCTATACTTCCTGGATCCAAGGGAGTGCGCAAACCCTTGGCCCCGCCTCTTCCTCCCTCCATGCCTCTCTTTCTCTTCTTAGTCAGCCAGGAAACTCAATGGCCCATTCCAGTCAGCTGAACACGGACTTTGCCCTCCAAACCAAGGTCATCTCTATTGGTGGTGGCAATCAACACAAGCAAATCTCCTCCAACAGCAAACTAGGTTTACTTGTCACTATCTTTCAGTTTTCTTTATTAAAAATAGATTCTTTTCTTATACAATATATCCTGATTACAGTCCCGCCCCCCCCCTCCCTTTACTCCTCCCAGTTCATCTCCACCTAACCTCCCCTCTAGATCCACTCCTTTTCTGTCTCTCATTAGAAAATTACAGGCTTCTAAGATATAACAACCAAACAAGACAAAATAAAATATCAAAAACCATCACATCAAGGCTGGATCAGGCAACCTAACAGAAGGAAAAGAGCCCAAGAGAAGGCACAAGAATCATAGAGCCACTTGTTCACACACTCCAGAGTCCCATAAAAAATGCTAAACTGGAGGTTATAATATATACACAGAAGACCTGGTGCAGACCCATGTTGGCTCTGCAACAGTAATTTCTATTGGGAATAGTCTGTTTTGATTGTTTTAAAGCACATAATGTCTTTTCCTGGACTATTCTATTTGTTCTGTCTTTCTACCTTAGAGTCAAATGGCCTTGTGACCCAGGACAGAGATTTGAGGAAACTTTTAAACAAGCATGATTGGGTCAGGAGAGGAAGGGCCATGATACAGCACCAGAGCCAGCCTTTTAATAAAGAAGAACAGCATAAAACAATATTATTCATACCCCCAAAGTCATCTGAATCCCTGAAAAATGGAATCAAGTGACCAGAGGAAGGGACCAGAACAAACAGAGAACAAAGAAAGCTCAGAGATAAGAGATTTAGCAGGACTTAAACAGCAGGCTTCACTGAATCAAGAAAAGGGACAGAGACTGAGCAAGGAGAGAGCTGGGAGACAGAACTACCACAAAACTGAAACATATAGACAAACACAACACAAGACAACTTCCATTTTGAGGGAGTCCAGAGGGGCTTGCCTTACCCAAACAAATACAAACAGCAATAATAGTCAGACAAGCAACAACCAGCCACTATGCTCTCCCCAACACAGCAGACTGACAGCAAGGGCGTCCCGGGGTGGGGAGTCACCTACCAAATGTCAACAGGGCACCCCCTGATTTGGTCGCAGTCATAGTAATATAATTTTCCTGATTGTTTGTGTTTTTTTTGCCATAGCATTAGCTTTATCTTGTCACCATGTTCTGAACTACAATTAAATCCGCCTTCTAGAATGGTCCTAGTTAAAACTTTCCAATCATATGGGATTAATTGGTATTTAGTGGTGAGTCCTTGTAAAATTCTTTTAACATAAGTGGAATGCATGCCACAAGTAACTAGTGCTTGTTTAAGGTCCTTTACTGTCTTAAAGGCAATAGAAGTGTGAGTAAAATTGAAAGCTCCACGTGGGAATTCATCATTAGGTCCAACTTGAGTTATAGTTATAGGGAATTGAAACGAATTATCTATGGAACATGTGGAAAATGCTGCCTTCTTTGAGCCTCATATCAATCCCTCTTTTTAAGAAAAAGGCTTAGGGGTTGGGGATTTAGCTCAGTGGTAGAGCTCTTGCCTAGCAAGCACAAGGCCCTGGGTTCGGTCCTCAGCTCCAAAAAAAAAAAAAAATAAAGAAAAGAAAAAAAGGAAAAAAAAGAAAAAAGAAAAAGGCTTAGAAAACTTGGGATTGCATGCAGGAGGTTGATCATGAAGAACCTCATCAACTGGACCCTCGCCCATCTGAATAGCTTTTCTTTTTTTTTTTAACATTGATTTTTAGAAATAACAAGCTCTTCTTCTGAAGAGGGATTTTTTTTCTTAATGCCTTCCTCCTCCTGCTCATCATAAAAGATATCAGTGTTGGACCCCAAAGTTTAGGGTCCTGAGTGGGCACCCCAAGAACCCAGACTCCAGTCCAGTTGATGCAATAGCAAGAGGTTTTTATTACGGCTGTATACAGTCAGGCAGACTCAGCTCAAAGAGCAAGAGTCGCCCGCACCATAGTTCATAGGTGCTTTTAAAGGAAAAACCCACCAAAGCCACAGGATTACAATCTCCATACAATGTCATCTCGATTGATTTATGTCTAGAAGCTAATTTCATAAGACCATTGTCTGGTTACAGAGTAATCACAGGGGGCAATAGATCATTGTCTAGTACAGAGTGATCACAGAGGGGGGTTACAGGTTACGTCAATGTGCACATTTTTCCTGAAACCTCAAGGGGGGTGTTCAGGATGGGAGTAAAGTTTACGTACAGGTCATGGTGGTCCTCCTGGGAACACCTGCAACTTTCCCAGTCACAGTTGAGCACATCTCTTAACAGAAATCTCTTTACATTGTTACATGGTTACAGGGGAGTTCGAACAATGGCTGAGTCAGGTTGCCCTGGGAGCTAGATTTTTAGTTTCTCATTTCCTGGTGCTTGAAGTTTCTCATTCCTGAGGCTTGGGGGTGTAAGCCTGAAGGGTTAGGGTCTTTCAATCAGAACCTAAGCGACTCTGAGTTCTAACATGCCGAGTTTACATAGTGAGGGCAGAAGTCTAAGCGCTGGCTGTGTCATCTGTCAAATACCTGGATTTGTTTTTGTCCTTTATTACCATAGCCTTTTTTCTCTGACTCACTATCAGCCATAGCCTAATTAGACAAGCTTTTGGCATCAGTCTGTAATGGTGCTTAAAAGCATTGGAAATTAAAGTGCAGGGGGACCAATCAGCAATGGGGATATTTTCCCCTCTTTGATGAGCTCTCTTTAGAGATTTCAATATTTGCATCCATGTCTTATAAATTAAAATAGGCTGGGCGGTGGTGGCGCACGCCTTTAATCCCAGTACTCGGGAGGCAGAGCCAGGCGGATCTCTGTGAGTTCGAGGCCAGCCTGGGCTACAGAGTGAGTTCCAGGAAAGGAGCAAAGCTACACAGAGAAACCCTGTCTCGAAAAACCAAAAAAAAAAAAAAAAAAAATTAAAATAGTCCTCTCTTCTGGGTGGAATCAACAGCAGCACCTGTTTAAAAATTTCATTTTTTACACATATCCCACCTCCTTAAGAAAGGCTTTGAGATAGTCTCTTCAATTGACAGAAATTTCCCATTTCTTTGCTGTTAATACTGAAAGTTTCGCTGACTTCTAAGTGGACTATTTCCCCTTGGTTTCAGATGCCTTTACAGGGATGTGTTGATTATACACACTCTCTCTCTGGCTCTCTAAGAGAGGACCTCTTTTATTTATCCTTCTAATAATGAAACCATTATTTTCAGCAAGGCATGTAAAGCTTGGGTTTTACATAATCAATTCCCAAGAACTTTCAAGATTAAATCATCAGCTTATGGCTTTCCCTGGGTCTGGGGGTTGTCTGCTGGTAAGCCTATCATAGAAGCTTTGTGGGGCCTCTAAGCCTGTCATGGCAGCTGTGTGGTCAAGCTGTTTCGGGCCCCCACATTGTGAAATGTCTTTAAGGTTTTCTAAGAGCTGGTGAGGCAGAGAGGTTAACTGATGCCCTCAGTCCAGATGTGCCAGGGACCAGCCTCAGCAGTTTCGGGGGTCCGAAGGACGGGATCCCTGGAAGGCATAGTAACGACTCAGAGACAGTGCTCCTGCAAGTCGACAGGTCACTTCCGGCTTCTGCGGTTGCTAAGTAGCTTCTGCTACGGCTTCTGCTTCTGCCATGGTAACCTCAGTCTTCTCTTATCATGAGCAAGGGGAAACAGAAAGGAAAGGGGACATCACCCAATACGGAGTGTTCTCATAATTCCAAAGGTTATTCTTAGAAAAATCACCAATATATTCTTCATCATCTCTGATTAAACACAGAAACTTCCCCAGGCTTAATGCCAGAGCAAGCACACTCTATTTTTATTCTTTAATGATCACACCATCTTCTGAGCATTTGGCCCAGAGGCTAGCAACATGCAATTTCGCAAAAAAGGTAAAAATAAGAACAGTGGTCAATGTAGCAGACAGTCATTTCCTTCTCACACAGCCTGCTCTGACCTCAAGACCTCTGCAGCTGCCTAAGTTCCTCCTCAGTTCTGCAAACACCAGCCCCGTGACAGGTGGGCCACAATGACTTCAGACAAGAGATCTGCCCCTGCAAGTCAGCAACTTTGTCCTTCTTATCCCAACAGTTCCAAGGAAGACCTGATCCAATTTTCAGAGCTTCCATGAAAGGAGCTCACCTTTCCTGGCAGCTCTTTTCAATCTAGGAACCCAATAAAACTTGCAGCAATCACTCCAACCATTGCCACATCATCTCCACATTCATCCAGGAGGAATCAAAATATCTGGATTAAAGTTGCCATCTCCCTTTCTTGGTGGAGGCCACTATTTTCCTCCTATTCGAGGTTCCCACCCTTCTCATTTGTCATCCCATCTATATGTTACTCCATCCATAGTCTTCAGCCAATACCCCTTAGGGTCTCAAGTTTTATACAATGCCCTTGGAATATTCTCAGAAACTGAATTATTCATCATGGCCAAATTGAGTCCAGTGCACTGATACACATCATATCATGTGCTATAGTTGACCACACATTCAGTACCTTTTATCCAAGCCTGAAAAGCTTCCCCAGGCTGCAGGTCCTTTCTCATGACCTGCATAACTGCCTTGACCCCAGCCTGGGTGATCATCTCTGTATAATTTCTCGTGAAATTTGTTTCATTCCCATCCCGTTTCACAGAAAGTACCCTTGGTCTAGGAACACAGAACATGAAGATCAGATAGAAGAAAAAGATTAGCATCACAAGAAGGAGGAGAAGGTGACATGTGCATGCCGTAAATCATGACCTTGGGACAAGTAGGCATTTCTGTCTTGGCTCTCTAGAGGCATGCAAAGCAGAAGATCTGGAGGGGAACTCGAGGAGGGTTGGAGGTCCACAATCTTGGGTCCCTCATCTTAGTTTCTGCTGGCAGCACGTCAGGCATTTGTATGCCATCTCGGCATTTCCTCACTTTTTTTTTTTTTTTTTTTGGTTTTTCCAGACAGGGTTTCTCTGTGTAGCTTTGCGCCTTTCCTGGAGCTCACTCGGTAGCCCAGGCTGGCCTCGAACTCACAGAGATCCGCCTGGCTCTGCCTCCCGAGTGCTGGGATTAAAGGCGTGCGCCACCAACGCCCAGCCCTATTTGCTCACTTTTAAGCTTTAGTTATTTGGATAAATTAAGCCATACAAGAATCTATAATGGAGTGTATGATTCCCCAAGAAAGTCCTTTTCCCAAGGTCAGGCATTTAGACAAAGCCCCCCATTCTCTCAGGGGCTTAAAGAAAGTTCCTGCTTGCTTAAAAAAAAAAAAGACATTCTTATCTCTGGCAAGAGGAACTTGTGGCCCTTCATTAACATATGACTGGAGTTATTAACTTGTCAAGGTCAATGCTAGCCTCCTGGATCCCTGATCACAAGCCACATCGCAGCTCACTTGCCCTTGTCCCATTTAATTCTATGTGCAACTACAGAGTATAAAAGGTGTATTCTTTTTCCAATAAACTGCGCAGGCAGCCATACTTATTCACCCTCAGACCCTGACAGTCATAGCCCTCTCCCCATCCCCCAACTCCATACATCTTCTGTGGGACCTGAACCCCACCAGAGCTGGTCTCCAGCATAACCCCCTAAAGATTATTTTTCAGAAGCTGCTCTTAGAGAGCATGATGGCAATTTCAGGATCCACCAGAGCCCAGCCAATCCAGTTAAAGCTGTCTTCCTGCTACATGAAGTCAGCCCGACCTAGGCCCCCTTAGATCCTGGAGACAACCCTCAGGCTGTCCCTCTTCAATAGGAAGTAGCTAGGGAGAGAATCCATCACCTCATCTTCTTATCTGTGGTCAGGGTCTGGAATGAAAGGTTAAAGACCTAAATGCCTCAAGTGGACCTGACAGACATCACCTGGGAGAGCTTCTGATAAGGGGATCCACAAATGAAACCTGCTGGTATCCACCTCTCCTAGACTGCAGAGGAAGTGATAGACTCTTCATCCTCAACCTCCTTTTCCACTTGTAAAACCTCAAGACACCACACACACACACACACACACACACACACACACACACACACACACTGGGTCTCAAAACTCAGGACAAATGGCTGCCCTTCAGATATTCTCATGACAAGGCCCCGGACCTTAGCACAGCTAACTCCCTGCTGGAAGTGCCAT
This sequence comes from Peromyscus melanophrys, assembly GCA_902168415.1. Taxonomy (NCBI): domain Eukaryota; kingdom Metazoa; phylum Chordata; class Mammalia; order Rodentia; family Cricetidae; genus Peromyscus; species Peromyscus melanophrys. Next base: position 847 of record CABHPR010135940.1, on the reverse strand, counting down.
TCAGGCCATGAAACTCAGCACATAGCACCACTTTTGAAAAAACGAAAAAAATAAACCTAATCCAACAAAGCCCATAGTATAGTTCTGGGAAAGTCTCTAAATGACTAACCTTGCTTTTTGCTTCTGTAGTTCTGTTTTTGACTAACTGTTGTTTTGTTTTGTTTTGTTTTGTTTTTCCTGGAGCTGAGGACCAAACCCAGGGCCTTGCACTTGCTAGGCAACCACTCTACCACTGAGCTAAATCCCCAACCCGACTAACTGTTCTTAACTGAAATATGTCAACCCAGCATATGTTTCGTGCTTAAAAGTTCACCCTGAGGCTGGAGAGATGGCTCAGCAGTTAAGAGCACTGGCTGCTCTTCAAGAGGACCCAGGTTCAATTCCCAGCACTCACATGGCAGTTTACACTTGTCTGTAACTCCTGTTCCGGGGTATCTGACTCCCTCACAAAGACATGCAGGCAGAATACCAATGTACATAAAATACAAATAAACAAAATTTGAAAAAAAAAAGTTCATCCTGAGAAAGGCTGGGGGCTACACTGGGATCCCAAACATCAAGTATAGTCGCCAGCTGGCTAATAAAGACATTCTGTTAATCCCAACTTTAAGAATAAGACCACTACATGGGGTTAGGGATTTAGCTTAGTGGTAGAGCGTTTGCCTAGCAAGCACAGGGCCCTGGGTTTGGTCCTCAGCTCTGAAAGATAGATAGATAGATAGATAGATAGATAGATAGATAGATGATAGGTAGATAAGTAAATGAATAAGACCACTATAATTTCAACCAAATTTGAAGCAAGATTGATTTTTATTAGCGTGCACCCAAGAGCTGGCCAGAGACTACT